>MJUU01022285.1:0-18665 GCA_002080025.1 Modiolus philippinarum | reverse complement strand
AATAGGAATTAATTATGTAATATAATGGGAAATAATAAAACAACGGCAATAGCAGACGAAAGTATAGAAATAAGGCGGGAAAAGGGAAAAACCTCTAAGAATTGGATGAAAAAGGGACATAATTATAAAATAAGGTAGAACATTAGAAGATCACACATGAAAAGGGTTAGACAAGAAGAAATTAAGTCAAACATTGAATTACAATACAAAGAACAATACTGAAAATGGGTTGAAAAGGTATAACAGCATTAAAAAGGGTATTAGTCTAAACATTGGATTGTAGAACAACATTGAAAAGGGCTTGAAAAGGTATACCAACAATAAAAAGGGTGGGACAAGGAAAAAATGACAGAAAAGGGAAGAAAATACAAAGAATACCATTGATAAAGAGGTAAAAACATATAAAAACATCCGAAAGACCATGCCCGAGTCGTTCCGACTAGGAAACATACCCGACTTCAGGTCTATACCTGGGGCTACGCCCACTTCCAGTCGGGCATGCGTCATGGACATAGGTGAAACCACACCCCTACGGGAACACGTGTTGTTCCAACACGTCATTTCCTATCAACATGGCTACTACCAGTAGATACATACCTACTTCCGGTCTACACCTGGGGCTACGCCAACTTCCGGTCACGCATGTCCACTGTAGTAAGGTCAAACAACACCCCTGTGGGTCCTTGCACTCTTTCAACACGTCATTTCCTATGAACATGGCTACTACCAGTAGATACATACCTACTTCCGGTCTACACCTGGGGCAACGCCCACTTTTGGTCGCGCACGCGCGCTGTAGTAAGGTCATACAGCACCCCTGCGGGGTCACGTGTTGTTCCAACACGTCATTTCCGGTCAATATGGCTACTTACAGTAGATACACACCCACTTCCGGTTGCGCATGCGTTACGTACTAAGGTGAAACCCCACTCCTGCGGGGTCACGTGTTGTTCCAACACGTCATTTCCGTCAATAAGCCCGTATAGGGCTTCAAAAAGGGGTACTTCCGGTATACAACATGGGGCTACGCCCATTTCCGGTCGCGCATGCGCGCTCCAATACCTTCCCAATACACCCCTGCGGGGTCTTGCACTCTTTCAACACGTCATTTCCGGTCAATATGGCCGAATAGGGCTTCAAAAGGGCTACTTCCGGTTGCGCATGCGCAATGTTGACATGTATACATCGGTCACGTGACTTCCGCTTCCGGTCACGTGACTCCCGGTGACGTCATTTCCACTCTACGTCACTTCCGGTGATCCACCACGATCCACCACCACAAATGTGAGGTGAACTGTACTCATATACTACTTCTATCGATTAGTTTTTATTCCTCCGAACTACCTTAATTCGTATTATAAAAGAATTGTTTCAGTCAATTAAAATTGATGTCCTCTAGCTAGTTCATGTTATTGTCAGTAAAGATAACACAATTTCTAACCCTGTATATTCATAGCCCTGAAACATCCCTGAACCTAACCCAAACTTCATTTAAATCTTAACACAACCCTTACACTAACCCTAAACATAATCTTAACCATTAGTCCTAACCGTAACATAATATTACACATTTTCTTATTCTTGGCTATTTCTAAGCCCTAAAGTAACCCTTAATCCGAACCTAACCTTAACCACAATTCTTAAAACTACCCTAACACTTAACATTCAACCTTGCGTTAATCTCCTTAACATGAAGTTCTAGCAATAAGCCCCTGACATAGACCCTTACGCTAAATCTCAACATCTGTCCTTATTTTAACCTGATATTAACAGAACCTCTAACTCTAATCTATTCATAAATCGTAAACCATTTTTGAATTAACCTCTCCTCTAACTCTAAATACTTATCCTAACAAACCCAACCGTAATGATATTCCTTTTGTAATGTAAGACTTCTATCTAAAACAAGTAATGTATGTGACTTTAACTGGAACGTTATTCATATTGTAAATCAAAACCCATATCCATACCTAATAATAACTCTAACCGGTATTTGGCTTCCTATTTCGGTAATTTTTTTTTTTTTTTGACAATTTTTTTTCTTTGGATTATGGATTCCCATATTATTTGATTCTAATGCTGCTGATGAGAGGTAACTCCTTGAACATGTGTAAAGCATAACTAAATTTACTGTTTATTTTATGCAACATCGGTATTTTTGTATTTTTATTATCCAACAATAACACTAGAACTTATAATGATAACTTAACCTAAAGCTTTCAAAGAAACACCACCGTTAATAATGGTATTTTCTCCTTCTGGTGAAATTAGTTTTACCCGAACAAAAGTAACCCTAAACAAAACTTAAACGTTATTATACACCTTAACCTATTCACTAATAATGACTCCTTCAAAACCCTTAACCCTGGACTATAGTAACAATAGCTAAGTCTATAGGTATCCCTAACCCTAGTTGTATCAAGTCTGTTACCCTGACCATACTGATGGATATCATAATTCATTGAAAACACATAATGAAACGTCAATTATAAATGGTGAATGAAAGGATATGGAGTAAATGCACATGAGACAAATTTTCTACAAATACATGGTAAAAAACAGCAAAGGAACAACGCTTTTATTGTTGTTCTTCATCTTGAAGTCACCATGAGGCCTTCAACAATGAGCTTTGATCTTACTGCATTTATATGAACATGACATCATCTATAACTATGAACGCAAAATATGGAAGCACTTGCTTAGTCAGGGATTTGTTCAGCCTTTGTTACTTTCATCCCTTCAGAAATTTTATGGCCGTCACCATGATATCATTGACAGATATGACGTGTCTGTGTCCCAAATGAAAACGGACATTTTCAGCTAGATTTCACGTCTTTACGAATTTGACATAACCGGTTTTGACACAACCCTGGATTGACTCACTGATAGTGTGACGGGTGCCGCTAGCGGAGCAGGACATGCTTACCCTTCCGGAGCACCTGGTGTCACCCCCGGTTTTCATGGGAGTTCACACTATGAGCGCCTTAGTTTTTAATGTCGTCTTTTTATTTCCTTGCATTGTAGCTGTCTAACGTCCTTGTTTTGTCTTTGTTTTTCTCTGTTGCCGCTTTTGCCATGTCTTTGGATTTCGATTTTTGTGGTCTCCTTCGGCATTCTACTTGTTTTGTATGAATGATAATAAGTGGAAGCCGAAAAAAACATCAAGAGAAATCAAATCGATACGGACGATAATATGAACAATTACAAGCATAGATGTTGAAAAATAAACATGAGGTGAGACAACATGAAAACATATGAATGTGAATACCAATTACAAGTAGACATGTTCAAACATCAACATAAACTGACACAAAACATGTAAACGTATGAACATTGAAATGGATGTTAACACTAAAACATAAACATAATGTTATTTATGACTATGAACTAACACAAATCATTAACGACATTGATATGAATATGAAGTTATCCATGACTATGAACACAAAATATGGAAGCACTTTGGTATGAAAAGTAATAAGTGGAAGACGAAATAAACATCAAGTGAAAACAAGTCGATACCGAAGACAATATGAACTACAAAGGGGGGGGGGGGTTACAAATACAAACATAAAGATCAACATGAAAACAACGGCAGTAGAATACCAAAGGAACAACGCACAAGATTACATAAATCAAAGTCAAGAGACAAGGCAAAATCAAGAACACCAGAAGACGGAAGACCAAAGACACTACATGACCACAAAACACACAAACACTATATATATGCAACATAAAAAAACTAGAGCACTAAAAAGAGTCTAAACTCTAAAAAAACAGAGTGACATAAGGGTAAGCATGTCCTGCTCTGTATAAAGCGCCCATCAGACGGTTAGTGAAGCATATGTTTTGAAAGATGTGTTAGGTTACTGGTTGGTTATTGTCATTCTCTAACCCTAAGACAAAACTAATAGAGAATCGTAGTACGTGTAACTTCTCCGATATGTAACAGCATTAAAACTTACGAATGTGAACGCAGACACAACAGAACATGACAACTTAACAATATTAATGTAAGGTAAACAAAGAAATAACGTCACCCATGACCATGAATTAGCATATGTGAACATATGAAGATTGACACGAATGTTTATACCAAAACACGGCATAATTCATGACAATATAAAGGCAACACAAAACATGTTAAAAGATCAACATGAAGTGATACAAACTATGAAAAAAAGCGAAACGGACGATAATATGAACAACAAGTATAAGCATAATTATTAAGTTAAGTGATACAACTTACGAAAATCTATGAATGTAAACGCCAAATGTAAAACATCAACATTAAGCGAAACAAATATCTAAACATATGATAATTCACATGGATGTTAACGACAAGTGAAAGACGAAATAAACATCAAGTGATACAAACTATGGAAACAAATCAATACTAAAGACAATATGAACAAATACAAACATAAATGTTAAAAGATAAACATTGAGTGATACAACATAAAAAAAACTCACTGATATGAACTACAGATACAAGCAGAAATGTTGAAACATCAACATTTGATAAAAGCATTACATTTTCTTCTTGATAATATTTTTGTTCGTTTCGGTGATACAGTCTATCGCCAAAAAATAGGTATTCCTAAGAGTACCAACTGTGCACCTCTCATAGCAGATTTATTTCTTTATTGCTACGAGTCACAATTCATGGCAAAAATTCAAAAAGACCCTTCTAAACAGCATTTAGTGGTTGAATTTAACAATACATATAGATATTTGGACTACATTTTGGCTTTAAATAATCCTGAATTTTCTAAATTTACAGATGAAATTTATCCTGCTGAACTTACTTTAAATAAATCCAATAGTAGCAGTGATTATACTCCTTTTCTTGATCTTGATATAACAATAAATCAATGAAAGTTAAACACTAAGGTTTATGATAAAAGGGATGATTTCTCCTTCCCTATAGTTAATTTTCCCCATCTCGACGGCGATGTTCCGTTAGCCCCTTCTTACGGGGTCTACATTTCACAATTTGTTCTATATGCACGAGTATGTAGTGATGTTTCTGACTTCAGCGACCGAAATATTTGTCTCACTGAAAAACTTCTGCATCAAGGGTTTAGATATCATAAATTGATAAAAATATTCTCTACATTTTATTATGGATACATTGACTTATTAAGAAAATTTGGTTCTACATGCAGGGCTCTTATAAATCAGGGCATTTTACATCCAAACTTCTATGGCAATATCATTTACAAAGCGCATAAATTCAAAAATTGTCCTTCCAAACTTATTAATCCGTTGAACAAACTTATTCATAAAGGATATAAATACAGCATTGTTGTTAAATCTTTACTTCTGGTTTTTGTTGGCAAAAAAATTAATCATCTCCTAAATGCTTAACACCATAACTAAATTTAAACAATTTTTCATATTGGCAGTATTTGACATTGCACAATATCATATTCTCCTTTCATAATTGATGATGTTGTTATACCAAATCTATTTAGAAGTATTTCAATTGAAGTATTATATGTAAGAAGGCTTGATATCATAGTCAAATTATATCCTTAGCTAGCCGTCAGTAACTGTGAGCATTTGTCAGGGCAGTACCTGCGTGTATTGTCTTCATGTTTTATGTACTTCATTGTAAGGGTACTCGTCTTTTTTCTAGTTTGATTTTTACTGTGAGTCTTTTTGTGTATTTATTTTTTAGCCATTCACCACACATAGGGGGAGGGTTTGGATCCTAGAAAACGAGTTTAATCCCAACGCAATTTTTGCGCCTGTCCCAAGTCAGGAATATGTTGTTCATTGGCTTGACCTTGTCTTCTGATAAAATTTTAGTTTCTCGATATTTGGGTTATTGGATGTGGTTTGTTTCCATTGATTTATTCCATTTTTTACCTTTTGGGGGCCATTTAGGGCTTGCTATATGTTGTGAGGTTCCTCACTGTGTTGAAGACCGTACGGTGACCCCTTGATGCTTTGTTTTGGGTCGTGTTAACCTGGATATGGGATGTTGTCTCCTTGACATTTGCCCCATTTCCTTTCATTTTCGTATTAACTGACACAAAAGATGTAAATATATCAATATTAATGTTAATTAAACAACAGATACAAACAGAAAAGTTGAAACATCATCATTAAACAACACAGAAGATGTCAAAAAAGGAAATGAAGTAAATGTCAAGGAGACAACATCCCATCTCCAGGTTAGAATGACCCAAAACAAAGCATTTAGGGGTCACCGTACGGTCCTCTACACAATGAGGACTGTCACACCATATAGCAAGCCCTAAATGGCCCCGATATGAACATTAACATAAATGTTAACACCAAAACACGATACATAACGTTAACTATGACTATAAAGTGATGCAAACTATGAAAACTAATCGATGCTGAAGACAATATGAACAGCAAACACAATATGAAACATACAATATCAAGATAATGCAATACAAACATAAAAACTTAACAACATCATGCATGAAAACTCAGTATGCAACGTGAAATAAGAACACAAAGAAAACAAAACACGATAACTTATCGCTTACGCGTAAACTTTGATATTTAAAACACACTATGAGACACGAAATATAACCAAAAGTATAACGATACATGAAAACGTAACGACATTGGTATGCATTTCAAAGACAAAGCTGAAACAACGTCATCCATGAATATGACTTAATACAACATATGTAATCATACTAACTTTGATATAAAACTTAGCAACAAATAGAAGACGACGTGAACATCAAGTGAAAAAAATTCGAAACAGAATACAATATGATCTACAACTACAGACATAAATGTTAAAAGATCAACATTTAGTAATACAAACTATGAAAACAAATTAATATTGAAGACAATATGAACAATAAATAAAAGCATTAATGGTAAACGATCATATAGAATGATACAACGTGAATGCGAATACCAAATTCAATTAGAAACTTTAAAACATCAACATAAACTGACACAAAATATGTAAAACATATGAACATTGACACGAATGTTAATACCAAAACACGACACACAACGTAAAGAGTGAACAGAAATACAACGATTTGCTAAATGAATGTGATAAATTTATTGTAACACTTGATATATGAACACAAATACAGCGAAACATGACAACTTAACGACATTGATATTCTAACTTGTACATGAAAATACAATATGAAACGTGTAACGCGAAGACAACTACAACAAAACGTCAAACATAATGACTTTAAGGGAGATAGGAGGGCCTCAAGAGGAGAGGAAGGGCCTTAAAGGAGAGGAGAGGCCTTATGGAAGAAGGACGCCTTAATGGAGAGGAGGGCATTAAGGTAGACAGGATGGTCTTAATAGAGAAGAGGGTCCTTAAGGGAGAGAGGGTGGCCTTAAGGGATTTAGGAGGCCATAAGAGAGGAAGAGGCCTTAAGGGAAAGAGGAGAGGAGGGCCTTAAGGAAGAGAGGAGGGCCTAGAGAGGAGAGGCGGGCCTAACGGAGAGAGGAGAGGCGGGCCTAAAGGAGAGAGTAGGGTCTAAATGGGAGAGAAGGCGTGTCCATTGGTGGTTAAGCGGAGGTAGAGGCGGCAGCAGTAGCAAAAAAAAGGCAAAAAAAAAACAACAACAAAAAAAACAACAAAAATGCGATAAATTCTTCGAAAATACAACAGGCAACATAAAATATGAACAGAAATACACGAAATTATGAAAAAAAAAATGTGAACTTTGACATGAAAATACAAACCGAAACATGGAATATGAATACAATTACAACAAAATGTGACAATAAATGTTAACTTTGACATGAAAACACAAACTGAAATGTGAACAGAAATACATCAGAATTTGAAACTTATCGACATTTATATCAACAAAATTGAAATGTAACATCAATTCTTTGTGACAAACGCAACAAAATGCGAACTTGTAATCCAAAACACGTCCAAAAACATAATGATCAAATGAAATAACGTCAAATCTCGCACTGAAAGAGACTTTTTAAAGTTAACAGATATCAATTTGATAGTATAAGCAAACGATTTACAAGAATGAATATACCCGGAATTCATATATAACAAGACTATATTACCAATAAATCGGATTACGGCAAATCTAGACGAAAGTAGGGCCGACTTAGGGCCTATATTGTATTCTTAAGGGCTGATATCATCATAATTGTACTACACAGTGCTACAATACCTTACAAGAATCGCTTTAGAAGGATTAGACTACCCCGAATCGATATATCATATGAGCCTATTTCTAATACTAGGGTTAGGGCCAATAGCGGTCCTAAGTCGGTCCTACATTGGCTCTAGATCGGCCTTAATCCGAAAATCCGAACTATTGGTAATATAGTCTTGTGATACATGGATTCGGGGTATCTTCATACTTGTAAAGCGTTGGTCATACTATCAAGTTGATATCTGTTAACTTTAAAAAGTCTCTTTCAGTAGGAGATTTGACGTTATTTCAATTTATCATTATGTTTTCGACGAGATCTGGCTTACAAGTTTGCATTTTGTTGCGAGTGTCACAAACAATTGATGTTATATTTCATTTTTGTTGATATAAATGTCGATAAGTTTCAAATTCTTGTGTATTTCTGTTCACCTTTCATGTTTCAGTTTGTGTTTTCATGTCAAAGTTAACCTTTATTGTCATATTTTGTTGTACATTGTGTAATTGTATTCATATTCTCAGTTTCAGTTTTTATTTTCATGTCAAAGTTTATATTTGTTTTCATAATTTCGTGTATTTCTGTTCATATGTCATGTTTCCTGTTGTATTTTCCTTGAATTTATCGCATTTTTGCTGTCTTTATTGACCCTTTTACGGGTTTTTGCTTCTGCTGCCACCTCTGCCTCCGCTAATCCACTAATGGACACGCCTCCTCTCCCATTTAGACCATCTTCTCTCTGAAAGACCTACCTCTCCTCTCTAGGCCCTCTTCTATTCCTTATGGACCTCCTCTCCTCTCTCTCTCACTTAAGGCCTCTTACTCTCTTATGGCCTGCTACGTTCCTTATGGTCCTTTTCTCCCTTTAGACCTCTGCTCCTCTCCATTAAGGCGTCCTTCTTCCATAAGGCCTCTCCTCTCCTTTAAGGCCCTTCCTCTCCTCTTGAGGCCCTCCTATCTCCCTTAAAGTCATTATGTTCTGACGTTTTGTTGTAGTTGTCAACACACTGGCTTCACAATTTCACTGTCTTCACATTTCACGTTTCATAGTGTATTTTCATGTACAAGTTTGCATATCAATGTCGTTAAGTTGTCGGTGTCTCGCTGTATTTGTGTTCATATATCACGTGTTACAATGTGTTTTCAATACATTTATCTCATTCATTTCACAAGTCGTTGTATTTCTGTTCACTTTTAACGTTGTGTGACGTGTTTTTGGTATTAACATTCGGGTCAATGTTCATATGTTTACATATTTTGTGTCAGTTTATGTTGATGATTTAAAGTTTCTATTTGAATTTGGTGTTCACATTCATGTTGTATCATTTAATATTATCGTTTACCATTAATGCTTGTATGTATTGTTCATATTGTCTTCAATATTAATTTGTTTTCATAGTTTGTATTACTTAATGTTGATCTTTTAACATGTATGTCTGTATTTGTAGATCATATTGTATTCTGTTTAGATTTGTTTTCAATTGATGTTTATGTTGTCCTCCATTTGTTGCTAAGTTTTATATCAAAATTATTATGTTTACTTATTTTGTGTTAAGACATATTCATGGATGACGTTGTTTCAGTTTTTTCTTTGAAATGCATACCAATGTCGTTACGTTTTCATATATCGTTATACTTATGGTTATATTTCGTGTCTCATAATGTGTTTTAAATGTCAAAGTTTACGTGTTAGCAATAATTTATCGTTTTTGTTGTTGTTGTCTTTGTGTTCTTATTTCACTTTTCATGTATGTTAAGTTTTAATGATTTGTATTACATTATCTTGATATTGTATGTTTCTTGTTGTGTTTGCTGTTCATATTGTCTTCCGCATCGATTTGTTTTCATAGTTTGCATCACTTTATAGTTATAGCTAACGTTATGTGTCCTGTTTTTGGTGCTAACATTTATGCTTATGTTCACATGTATACATCTTTTGTGTTGTTTAATGTTGTTGTTTCGACGTTTCTGTTTGTATTTGTTGTTCAGCTAAAAATGATATTGATATGTTTACATCTTTTGTGTGAGTTAATGTTGATGTTTCAACATTTCTGGTTGAATCTGTAGTTCATATCAGTGAGTTTTTTTATGTTGTATCACTCGATGTTAATCTTTAATCATTTATGCTTGTATTTGTTCATATTGTCTTTAATATTGATTGCTTCCATAGTTTGTATCACTTGATGTTTATTTCGTCTTTCACTTGTTGTTAACATCCATGTCAATGATCATATGTTTAGATGTTTGTTTCGCTTAATGTTGATGTTTTTAATGTTTCTGTTTACATTTGGCGTTCACATTCATAGATTTTGTAAGTTGTATCACTTCACTTAACATTTTTTCTTATACTTGTTGTTCATATTATCGTCCATATCGCTTTGCTTTCAGTTTGTATCACTTCATGCTTCGTTCTTGCTTCGGTATTCGTTTGCCGATGTATTCATGTTGAGCTTTTAACATGTTTTGTGTTGCCTTTATATTGTCATGTATTATGCCGTGTTTTTGGTATAAACATTCGTGTCAATCTTCATATGTTCAAATATGTTAATTCATGATCATGGATATAGTTTACATTAATATTGTAAATGGGCATGTTCTGTTGTGTTTGTGATCATATTCGTAGATTTTCATGTTGTATCACCCAAGAGAAGTTACGCGTACCATGGTTCTCAATTGGTTTTGTTTCAGGGTTAGAAAGTGACAATAATCAAAGAGTAACCTAACAAATCTTTCAAAACATAAGCTTTTCTGACCTTGTGACGGGTGCTGTATACAGAGCAGGACATGCTTACCCTTCCGGAGTACCTGATGTTACTCTGTTGTTGTTTTTTTAGAGTTCACGGTGTTAGGGCTTTAGTTTTAGTGCTGTATATGTAGTGTTCGTGTGTTTTGTGGGCATGTAGCGTTTTGGTCTTTCGTCCTCTGGTGTTCTTGCTTTTGCCTTGTCTCTTGGCTTCGATTTATGTAATCTTGTGCTTTGTTTCTTCGGTATTCTTCTGCCGTTGTTTTCATGTTGATCTTTATGTCTGTATTTGTAGTTCATACGGTCTTCGGTATCGATTTGTTTTCACTTGAGGTTTATTTCATCTTCCACTTGTTATCATTCATACCAAAGTGCTTCCATATTTTTTGTTCATAGTTATTGATGACGTTATGTTCATATCAGTGTCAGTTAGATTTTTTGTTATATGTGTGTTTATAATTGGCGTGTCATTATGTGTTTTCAATGAATTTTGATATCCTTCAGTATGGTCAGGGTAATAGACTTGATAAATAACTAAATACCGAAGTTACTGTGAATTTATTTTCTGCATATGCGCATTTTGACAACTTATGTCTCTTCAGTGCAGATAAAATCTAAACGTTTGGAAGACCATAAACCCAAAGAAGTTAAAAAAAAACTGATAGAGAACAAATAACCAATATAATCTCAATGTAAAGCCAAAACTAGGGTTAGGGATGGTTAAGACTTAGCTATGGTTAGTAAAGTCCAAGGTTTAGGGTTTTGAAGGAGTCATTATTAGGGAATAGGTTAAGGTGTATGATAACGGTAAAGTTTTAGGGTTACTTTTGTAAGGGTATTGACGTTAGTGTTTGTTTGAAAGGTTTAGATTAATTTATCATTATAAGTTCTAATGTTATCGCTGGACGTCACCATAGGGGTTAGGGCTATGTTACAGAGATTTTAAAGTTAGTATCATATAAATCATTTGGAATCTTATCATATAATTTAGTATTTATCATAAAGGTAAGGGTTATTATAGGGGTGAGGGTTTACATATGGTATCATTGTGCATAGTCAAATAGTGTATGGGTTAACATTTAATACATCAGTTGGGTTGAATTATATTGAGGATTAGATCATTACTAAAGTTTAGGGTTCATTAAAGTATTAGATTAGTGTTAGAATCAAATCAATGCGCACATCAAATCTGATAACTCAATCAGGACGGACTGTTACATGAAATCGCAGTACAAAACACAGAAAATAACAGTACCACTTGTATATTTACAAAGCGAAATCACAGTACCATTGAAAAATTACCCGACACAACAAATGAATTTTATAAAGGGTTTTAACCATCATAATTATTTCATGTTTTATTTGAAATACCATTTTATACAAACATATTTCATAAGTTCATAAGAGTAATGTATTAACCGGTTAAGTGCTAATCAATCTCATAAATTTTCAAAAACCTTATAATTACATGCCAGTTATCAAACTTTGAAAATCACCTGATGCACAAAAAGAGAAGTCTAATGCACTTATGTTTGTAAGGCTAATTTTGATTAATTGAGTTAAAATTTTTCAGGGGGTAAAATCCACGATTTATCGTCGGTACCAGTAGGAACGAAATGGCACAGACGCATACCAAACTTCCAATAATCTGGTTTTAGCATCTTTAGGGGGGGCTAAGATTTTACTGTCACATACCACCATTTTCCGACTCCACAAACGCGTCACCCCGGCACATGAATTTACATTTCATAGAGGACCAACATGGCATAGTGTGATCTTCAAAAGTTAAATTGCAAAAATCTATGGTTTTAATTTCGGTAAATTTCAAGTATCTCTCAAAGACCTGTTATTTGTTTTTAATTCTACCTAGAAACCATAAAATTCTAATTCCGTACAGTATTAAGAAATATTTTCAGTAGTAAATCGCAAAAAAAAATCTTTGATTCCAGTTTGATAAATTTCATGAAACTCCAATTTGGTATATTTCCTGAAAGTCTAAACGACCAGTTATTTTTGGAATTCTACCTAGCAACCACATTTAAATATAGGCCAAATTATAATGACAACGTAGTGAGCGGGAGAAACATGAATTTTTTATACAGAGGCTGAAGTGATGCACATTAGATTACAAGGCGCGAAAAAGGGTATACTGAAATTAATTTCAATGAGTAGGACTGCTAATTCGGCAATTTATCAGCAACTCTAGGGCCCAAAGATTATTGGTATCAAAAGCATATGGAACCAACGCACCTAAACAAAGATCAACAAACAATAGTGCCAAAAAAAGATAAGGACAGAACATCCTCCTTACTATAGTATTTCCTTAAGATTGATAATTATGAAAAAGAAAGGAAATGGGGTAAATGTCAAGAGACAACATCCCATATCCAGGTTGAAACGACCCAAAACAAAGCATCTAGGGGTCGCCGTACGATCTTCAACACAGTGATGAACCTCACACCATATAGCAAGCCCTAAATGGCCACAAAAAGGTAAAAAATGGAATAAATCAATGGAATCAAACCACATCCAATAACCCAAATTTCAAGAAACTGAAATTTTATAAGAAGACAAGGTCAAGCCAATGACCAACATATTCCTGACTTGGGAATGTATTAATGATATTTTACACAACACGTACCTGATATGTTTGTAAATGCCGAATGTCGTTCGATTATAGGGTTTCTCTGGGAGATTCTCTGTATAAACGTATATAATATGTATCTAAAACATTGCAAGGGCAAAATATGTTGAAAAAAAAGCAAAGCATAAAAAATCGACGGTCAAAAAACAAAAGTTGCGGACAAAAAGAAAAATTTGCGGACTAAAAGCAAAGCGGACAAAAAGCGACGGACAAAAAGCAAAAGTTGCGGACAAAAAGCAAAAGTTGCGGACAAAAAGCAAATATTGCGGACAAAAAGCAAAGCGGACAAAAAGCGACGGACAAAAAGCAAAAGTTGCGGACAAAAAAGGGCCATTTTGCGGACAAAAAGGAACAGCGGACAAAAAGCAACATGCGGACAAAAAGCACTGTATCAGAATGATTAACTTTATTTTAAACTGCTTAAAATATAAAATTTAACAACAATTCCTCGATTGGAACCTCGTTGTTTCTGTCATTTGAATATTGATTACCTTATCTAGTGCTGCAAAAATGAAACTTAACACCAAGGACATGGACCACAATTAACATGCATGAAATAATATGAAAATGTTTAATTGTATCTGTAAATAATTGAATAAATTTCCATATTATTTTTCATCATAAGTATCTTTTTTTGAATTGAGTGAGTTAGGAGTATGTAGTGAGTGTTGAAGTCATACAATCAAAATATTAATACGCAGAAGGCGGTCACCTTGGCCTTAAAGGCGCAGCTTTAATGATTTATACTGCTAGTAGACAAATAAACTTTATCTTTATACCTGCTACAACAAATTGCTGTTTAATATAAACTAATATATTTATAAAAAAAAATCTTGTGAAGCCAACTGTTAACTTATTTTAATGTTGGTTGGTTTTCATACTTGTGGTTTCAAGGAAAGCAAATCAAAATTTATGATAACTTTTCCTTTTTTAGTGCCGTACTCATGTTGAATCTCTGTTTCTTTTTTGTTTCCGGTGTTGCCATTGTCCTTGGATTGTTCGTTTTGGATTGACGGTTCGGTTTTCACTTACTTTAGTTTTCTTTTTTCTTGTAGACTTGGACAAAAATGACTCAGTATTTCACAGGTTAAAGTTGCATAAGAAAATGCAACTTTAAAACCTTAGATAGTAATTCTGCATCAAGAAATGAAAAGTATTGTTTTTCACCTAATTTATTTTATTGTTTTGATTTTAGTGTTCCAGGATATGAAATTTTATGAAATTTACTACAAAATGTATTCTCATTGTATTTGCACATTTTATCATTTCTCTAAATCAGAATCTCTAGAGGGGGTTACTTGATTCATCGTTTAGAAAACGGATTTATCTGTTACAATGTTTTCCCTTGAGGCCATTACAAAAAATTCTTATTAAGGTTCAGGTTCCCATAAACCTGTTAAACATTACTGCAACCTATTTCAAATGCCGGTACCAAGTCCGGCTATCCCTAGTTCTAATCTTTTGTCAGTGCAGTTTCCTTGTGGATTTTTTGTTTTTTGGAGCGGTTCCATTGTGTGTTGTGGCCTGAAAGTGTTTTTGTTTTTGGCGTTATAGGTTTTTACTGTTATCTGAAGTGGCTGAAAAATTGAGATTGGAGGGAATGATAATCTAGGACATTTTTATTATGGTCTAAAATACAAAAATGCGTTAAAACAGTAAATTTCGTCATGTTGTACACGTGTTTCAAGCAGTAACTTCTCATTAGCAGCATTTAAATCAAATAATATGGAAAGCCGTAATCCAAAAGTTGTTAAAAAAAGAAGTACTAATTTCCAAAATTATCAAAATGGGATGCCAAATCAAGTACCAAGCACATCTACTGAGTGCAATACACGGAATGAATCCTCAGTATTTTCAAGTGGTTAGAAATTTGATAAAAACAGTAAATTTTCTATAACACGCAAGGTAAAAATTTCATGTCGGACAAGTCTGTTTATTGGACTTGTGAATACCCTCGAGACCTCTCGTCCACCAGCAGTGGCATCGGCCCAATGGTTCAAAATACAAAATACCGAAGTTGCATAAAACAGTAAATTTCGTTATGCTGTACACGTATTTCAAGGAGTAATCTCTCACCAGCAGCATTAAAATCAAATAATATGGGAAGCCATAATCCCAAAGTAGTAAAAAAAGAAGGACTCATTTCCAAAATATCGAAATTGGGCCAACTTCAATACTATGGACTTCTACCGTGTGCAATACACGTTTTTAAGTGGTTAGAATTTGGTTGAAGTGGTTGGATAAAAACAGTTAATTTTTATAACACTCAGGGTAAAATTTTAAAAAGGTCTTAATTGTGGCTTTTAAGTGTTAGGTGACCCATGTAATAAAACAAATTTTAGAACAAGATAATAGAAATTGCATGTTATTTTCTTTATCCGTCGAAAACCAAGAATAATTTGGACTATTTGTGTTGATGTTGCTCCTCATTTCCGGGGATGGGGGGGGGGGGGGGGTCACTCACTATACAAGTGGTACTGTGTATGTTCCGACAAACGGGGTGTATTTATTTTTACAATTTTGTTTAGAATTGGGTATGGTTTTCATGACATGAAAATGAAAGTGTCCAATATATATTTTTTGGATGGGGTATGGTTTTCATCATCTGGTCTAGAAAGGGATTAAAGAATTATTAACGCATTTTATTAAGCCAAAAATAACATCTGGAAAGGATTAATTATATCAATACCAGTATGTCAATAGAAATACTGCTGAGTTTATTGACTTAAAACTGCCTGCTGTCATTACTGTAATACACCAACTTATGATAGCTTAATTAACCGACAACCACTGTTACGAGATAACTCTTATGACAATATCCTCCGATATTTGACAACATATTACAGCAAATCAGCTCGTCTAGGATGGGTTGCCTTTTGATATCTCATTTATTGAAAGGGGTATATAAATCAACAAAAATTTGTCTAGAAAGGGGTATGGGTTTCAAGGTATCGGCGGAACCCCCCTAGCATTTTGGAAACTAGGTGCCCCCAGGCCTCATTTCGTAACATTGTTGCCTGTATCATATTAAATTGAAATTAAAATACTGTGAATAAACCTTTTTTGCAAAAAAAAAAACAAACTTTAATTCACTTTTCTTTGGAACAAAATTGAATACTTTAAGTTCTTTCAAATAAATATAATATTGAAATGTTTTACATGTATGTTCAGGCTTCTACTATAGACCTAACTTAATTTGTTACGTATTTTCATACATATTTTTTGTTATTGGAGATTAACAAATTATTTTAGACATTCTTTGAATATGACCAGGGAATCAGTTAAAAAACACACAGTTGATTTGTTTAGTGATTTTTAAAAATCTGTGGTTTTTAAAAGGGATTTTGCAAGCCCACTGACCAATTTAGTGATTTTACAAATTCACTGAATTTTAAATGATTTTTACAAAATCCCTAATTATACGTTCAGTTCAGCCTGAGGGATTTTTTGCTTGTATCAATTTAAGTTATCATAAGAAATAAGAGTTTATCTCACTTAGCAATGGGGATCTCAACGGTTTTAAGATAATTTAGAGTTCTGATTGGGGGAACGTCCAAACGGGCTGCTGGTGATAACATCAAAATCATCTTGATTAATAGAAATAAATACTATTTAGGGGTGGAGATCTATAACAGTTCTAACATGCGAGGGTTGGGCTGGAACCTTGTAGATTCTAGATTCTGTTTCAAATAATTAATATCATCTTCAGTGATAAGATTATATCTGGTGAAGGGGTGGGGAGTGCAAACGTTTTAAAGATATTGTAACTCAAAATTAATGTAATCATGAGTAATAAGAAAATATATGGTTTAGGGTTTCGATATCAACTGTTTTCGAGATATTTTACTATTCTCAAAAAGGGAGGCATGTAGGGTGGAAATTGGTGTTAAATATCTGACTTATGCAAGCGTGGTTTAGGGGTGGGGATCTCATTCGTTTTCAAAACAATTAATATATTTTTTAAAAATATAGTAGATATCAGTATGTAACATCAATTTCTTCTTATCAACGATAAACTTTACAATTTCAGCGAGTACAATGAAAATAAAAATTACTTGACCTTGACAATAACGTTCAAGAACACAACGACCTATCCTTTTACCAGACACTCTGCCACGACACAATGTATATACCTCCCGGATATGAACACACTGAGCCTTAAGAAGAAGAAGTAGAAAAAAGGAAAGAAAAAAAAATTAGGGGTAGTTCAATATGTCTTTCCTTCGGTGAAGAGGAGATAGAATAAAGAGGTGTTAGGACAATTAACCAAACGAAAGTCTACTTTTAAACAAAAAATTGTTTGTAAGTTCTTTAACATATAGGGGTAGTATTAATCTGATTCCAAAACGTAGGTTACCCTGGTCATTCACACAACAAATTCACCAAGACCATCAATCGTATACTTTTCTTCTTGTATAATTATTTTCTTTCAAATTTTACAAAGCACTTTACTTTAGCAAACCATATATTATCAGCTGAATCAGCAGACATCTTATCTGCATATATTTCTGTTATGGTGTATTTGCTCTTGAGAGAATTTCTCATTTGGATGTTTACTATCATACTTTCAAATTGGCATCTTATCATTTTTGTAATTATGTCGCCCCAGACGTAGTCGGGACGACATATTGTTATTGGTCCGTTTCTTTGTTATTATTATGTCGCCGCAGACGTAGTCGGGACGACATATTGTTATTCCTCCGTTTCTTATTAAGTCTCCCAAACGAAGTTTGGGGAGACTTATTGTTTTTGTTGTGTTTCTTTTTATTATTATTATTATTAAGTCTCCCAAACGAAGTTTGGGGAGACTTATTGTTTTTACTCAATTCTTATTAAGTCTCCCAAACGAAGTTTGGGAGACTTATTGTTTTTGTTGCGTTTCTTATTATTACTATTATTCTTCCATCTTTCTTTCTTCTTGTCGCAATGAACTTGTCCGAAGCAGATCTCATAAACCATTATACCTAGAAGTTTCAAACTTGGCATACTAATGACCCCATGTATCTAGATGTGCAATCATCAAAAATTTTTCAAAAGGGGGTCCATTAAGGGTACTTTAGGGGGCGTCAAAAAGGGGTGGGATCGTCCTATAGTAACTCTATGGGAAAATGAAATTTTGAATGTTTTCTC
>MJUU01022284.1:15060-27614 GCA_002080025.1 Modiolus philippinarum | reverse complement strand
CAAAATTCAACATAAGCATAACCTGCAGGCAATGTTGGAACAGGCCCCCTTTTTAGACCCATTCGATTTCATTTTTGATCGAAGTTTTTCTTTCAATTGCTTCAAATTGTTGATTGGTACCTCTCAGTTATGATAAAATGGTACGGAATGATAGCCTGTGGTATTAGCTTTACAAATATTCCACACAAGTACCATTTCTATACCCAATACGTTATAAGAATTGAAAACCTTACACCTACCCCTTCGAAATGTTGACGCAAATTTCAAGATTTTTCTCGAAATTGTGTAAGTTCAATGGTCCTTAGAAACCAGTATGTTTCTTGGAATTGTTTTTAGTCTTTTATTGTCCTTTCTAAAATTAAGCATGTTGACATTATGTTAATATGTTTTGAATGACCAAACTATCACTTTAAATAGACAAATAAAACGCATCTTTGAATATTTTCGTTTTCGACAAAGTTTTGTCTCTTTTTTGTCTCATCTTATCTATGAGTGGTTCAAAAGTAAGTGAGAACCGAACCGTCAATCCAAAACCGAACAATCCAAGGACAATGGCAACACCAGAAGCAAAAAAGGCGGAAAAAACAGACACAACATGGGTACGACACAGAAAAGAAAAATGAAGACACTCACACACAAAGATGAACAACACGGACCAGGTGCACCGGTTGAGTTAGCATCTGCTTCTTATAAGACACCCGCCGTGTTGAGCATGTCAAATCCGGTAGAGGAAACAACAATTAAGCTTTAAAGGGAAAGATCTGTTGTCATGTGGGAAACAGATATCCAATTGCGGTCCACAAGATGGTGATGTCGACTGTTAAACTTCTGGAGGGATGACTTCAAGTTTTGGGTAACATACCCTTGTTGAAGTAGCCTATTTGTGAGCAACCGGGCTCTATCAAGAAAGTCACTGAATCGAACAGAGGCTCTTGAATAGCGAATGAGCTGGGAGATGTTAACTCCATATGCCGGCACAATTGGGATGTTGCTACAAAGAAAAGGGAAGTTTACTATTGGAAAGGTGAAGTCATCGCGTTTGTCGTACAGCTTAGTTTGAAGTCAATTTCAAGGTGAAGGTCAAGGAACGAGGCTGATGTAGAAGTGTCTGTGGTATCCTTAATTTCGAGCTCTTTTGGATAGATCAAATGAAGAAAATCACCAAAGCGAGGGTTGTTTAGCGACAAAATATCATCTATATAACGGAAGCTAAAATCAAAGGATTGTGCCAGTTTTTATCTTTATTTTGAAGAAGCCCTTCGATGAATTCAGCTTCATGAGAGTGAAGAAACAGATCGGCTAGGAGAGGCGCACAGTTTGTGCCCATAGGAATTCCGATAGTCTGTTGAAAAACAAGTCCTCCAAACTGGACAAATATATTGTCGATTAGAAACTCTAACATTTTAATCACTTCTTCCTCTGTATATTTTTTCTCCGATTCGGAGTCATTTTTCACAAAGTAGGCTTGTTCTCTACCTACAACAATGTACCTATATCTTCGTTCACCGTTCTTACGTGAGAAACAACTATGAATTAAACCATTCAGTCGAGATTTTAGTTGTTCATGAGGAATAGTAGTGTAAAGTGTGGAGAAGTCGAAAGTTTTAATGCTGTTACAGTGTGATAATGATCTAGAGTTTAAGATGTCAAGTAGATCTTTGGAGTTTTTCAAAATCCACATTTCATTTACACCGCTTCTTGAAAAGCAAGTATCACAGTATTTTTGAAGGCCCTCTTTAACAGCTGTCAAGATGGAGGTTAGCAATTTAGATATAGGTTTTATAGAGCATTTTGCAGATTTGCAGATCCAGCGATGTATCGTTCTTTGTATGGGCATTTATGTAACTTAGGTACCCAGTACAAAAAGGGGAGACCTGTGTCTTCATCCTTGGTGGAAATCCCGAAGGAAAGCAAAGATTTATGGTTCTGTTATATCTCCTCCTTTGACAGAGTAGTAGCTGCGTAAGTTGGATTGCCGTTGGAATTATCAATGCCAAGTTCTTTCTTTAAGCAATTTATATAATGATTTTTGCGAATAAAAATATTATTTGGGGCCTTATCGGCAGGAACGACGACATATTTGTCATGAATGAAGGACAAGTAACTGGCCACATCAGCATTTTTGAAAATTGATGATGCTTTAGTTCTCATTGACCCTCGTAGCTGATTGATTCGTTTAAGAATCATCGACCCCACAGCCATAATCCACTCCGAAAGGGAATCAAGGTCTTCATCTTGTTCACGCTTAATCCATTTTCTGGCGTAGTCCTCTACAGCATCCATAAGAAGTTTGAAATTTTGTTCCCAGTTGATGGAACAAATTCAGAAAAAGTTGGTATAAAATGGAAGTACATAATGTCTTCTTTACAACTGGTACAAATTATGGCAGTTTTGAAGTATTATAAACTTCCTACATCCATAAAACTTATCCCTACCCCAACAAATTTACCCTAAAATTGTCAATTTTTTGTCTATCTTCGCATAAAAATTACCAGAACACGCAAATTGTGTGTTGTATATCACAAGGTTGCATGAATTATATTGTGATTTCGTATTTTTACAGCCATTTGTTGACTTAAACTCGATATATTGCCCGAAATTGATGAAAAATGGGCATTTTCTACATTTCAGAATGTCAATTTTTTCTCTATGTTTGCATAAAAATAACCAGAACACGCAAAATGTGTGTTGTGTAATACAAAGTTTCACGAATTACTGTATGATTTGGTATCTCAACAGCCATTTGTCGACGTAAACTCAATATTTTGCCCGAAAATTAATGAAAAATTGGAATTTTCACCATTTCAGATTTGTCCAAAGTCCACTGTTAAATCGATATATATATATATATCTCAAATCCGGAGGATATATCTGCAAATTTGCCATCTAATTGATCTAAACGATACATTAGTTGTCTTAAAACATTGTTTTGAAAAACATTTTGAATTTTGAAATGAGTGTTTAATGTGACTCTGAATACCGAAAATATTACCCCTACCCCAACAAATTTCCCCTAAAATTGTCAATTTTTTGTCTATGTTCGCAAAAATTAACTCAAACACGCAAAATGTGTGTTCAGTATGACAATGTTGCATGAATTGCATCACGATTTGTTATTTTAACAGCCATTTGTTGACTTAAACTCAACATTGTGCCCGAAATTGACGAAAAATGGGAATTTTTAACATTTCAGATTTGGCCAAAGTTTAATGTTAACCCGTTATATATAGCAAATCTGGAGGATTTATCTGCAGATATGCCAATTAATTGTTCTAAAGAATACATTAGTTGTCTGAAAACAGTGTTTAGAAAATCAAGGAGTATTTAATATGACTCTGAACACCCAAAATCTTACCCCTACCCCAACACATTTTCCCTAAAAATGTCAATTTTATGACTTTGTTCGCATAAAAATAACCAGAACACGAATAATGTGTGTTATATATGACAATGTTGCATGAATAACATCATGATTTGGTATTTTAACAGCCATTTGTCGACTTAAACTCAATATTTTCCCCCAAATTGACGAATGGGGATTTTCTGTATTTCAGATTTGTCCAACGTTCACGGATAAGTCGTAATATATGTCAAATCAGGAGGATATATCGGCAGATATGCCTTTTATTTGTTCTGTGCAATACATTAGTTGTCTGAGAACATTGTTTAATAAAACAAGGAGTGTTTAATGTGACTCTAAATACCGAAAATTTTACCCCAACCCCAACAAATTCACCTTAAAATAGTCAATTTTTCGACTACATTCGCATAAAAATAACCAAAACACGCAAAGTCTGCACTGCATATGAAACGTGGAATTAATTTTATCATTATTTGTCTTTTTAAGTCCCACTTGTCAGATTAAACGCAATATTTTGTACAAAATTGATAAAAAATGGGAATTTTCAGCATTTCAGATTTGTCCAAAATTCACTTTTAAATAGTTATATGCTGTAAATCTGGAGGATTTATCTGCAGGTATGCCAATTCAGTGTTCTAACCGATATATAACTTATCTGAAAACAATGTGTACAAAAACCAGAAGTGTTCAATGTAACTCTAAATACCGAAAATTTTACCCCTACCCCAAGAAAATGATGCTAAAAAATCCCCAAAATATGCCAGTCAGTACAAATGTACATATATATGAACAAAACATACTAATATTTTTACTTTCTTTTAAAATGCATTTGATATATTGCAATATGCAATTTTAATTCAGAAAATATGGGTAAAATTGAATATTTTTGGCGACTTTCGTGAAAGATGGGAATTTTCAGCATTTTGGGAATTTTACAAAATTCAAAGTTTAATTGTTGTATAAGTGCCCGTTAACCACGCGCATGATCTTATTTGTTATATATTGGAGTCTCTGTGCATTTTTATGTTTGAAATGCTATGTTATTGGACCTTTATACAATGTTGAAGCTTTTCCAGCTGAATAAAATGAAATAAATTGTGTTGAAAAATTTTTTTTTGGGGGGGGGGGGGGCGAGGGGTAATATGTTTGCAATTAATGAGAGCTTAGTTAGTCTAAAATGACCAAAAGTACAATTTCTAATAGCTTAGATATAATGAAACGATATTTTATCAACATTTTTACGTTATATACCAAATTAGTGAAGTTTTTACATATCTAAGTCAAAACAGCAATAATTCTGAAAAACGGAAAATTCCCATTTTCATAAAATTTTGAGCAGATGGGCCAAAAAACGATCCCTTAAAAAGTTGGAATCTACTTAAATGGGCTTTTGCATGTCAGCTTTAGTGAAATACACACAAAAATTTGCATTAGACATTATCTTTTTATCATTTAGAGCCTGAATATTTTAAATTTTCTGTTAATTTTAAGGGGGAGGAGTGCTAATTTTGGCATTTCTGATCCCCCGATAAGTCTGACTCTAAAAGTTTTCCGCATAACTCATTATTGCATTTGCAATTAATAGATATATATTCAAATTTTTACGATCCAGAAGTAAGAAAGTCGAAATTGTGAAAATATTTAAAATTCCGAAAATTTCAATTTTTCAAATTTTTTTACCGAAAATCAAAATGTTAAGGACTTTAATGGTCTTATTTTTCAACATTGTATCACAACTGACAGATTAGCATAAAAAACTATATCAAATGGCTAGATTTATTTATTTGAAAGAAATTGACAGCTTAAAAATCGTCATTTTCGTAATTTTTTGCAGGGGAGGGGTATATTTTTTTCATCCCTAGATCATAAAAATGTCGTAATGTGGCCAAACTTGTGTTCATTGTAAAGTATATTAAATAAGCTTCAATTTGGTACCAAATTTCAGTACATCTAACTTATCTACATAAAAGTATGTCTCTATGACATTTACCCCCATTTTCTTTCCTTTTCATATTTATTACAGATTTTGTCTCTAGTGCTGTGTGGATGCAGTAAAATGTATCCACGTTCTTGAGGTGTATGCTCTTCTTTATATTTACAGTAATGGAGTTTTTGTTTGGGAGATAACTTCCTATTTTGGTCCTAATATATTTTAATAGTTGAATGGATCTTTTTTGCCCCTTCTATGGTCCTACTGATGTGTCTTGCATTAATCTTGAACTTTGCTCTGTAATTGTTTAAGTGTTTGTTGCGTAGGTTTAGATATATTTCATGTCTATGTCGGGTTTTATGACAGTTTTTGCAAGACATCTCTGTCCGTTTGTAACTTATTGATAATTGCTATTGTAGTACAGATGATAAGTGTTTATATTTTACTCTTTACAGTTATCCACGTCTGCTGTTAAAAGAAATTCATTCACAAATTCTAACCCTGCAAAAATTTCTACTTTCACTAGATGCTTTAAATCTAACAATGCCTCAGCAGCACTTATTTTTAATTGCAAAAGACGTGGATATCCACAAACGTGTAATGCCAAAAAATGATTTATTTGTTCTCCCCTCGTCAACAAAAATACTGCTAAATCAACCGTTAATGGCAGAACATACACCCTATCTTTTGAAACTGACATAAATTGAAAAACTTATAATCTTATATATTTGATTACATAAACAAAGCTTATTGTGGAATTCAATATGTAGGGAAACCAGTCAGCATCTTTATAAACGGACACAACAGCATCTCTATCGTTTCCAGTAGATACAAAAAATTCCGAAGTTTAATTTATCAACATCTAAATAAACATAAACATAACATCAAATTTATAAAGGTTCAACCATTAGATGTTGTTGTAAAGCAGGACGGACAGTCACATAAACAATTCGAAAAATCACGTAGAGCTTGTGAACTGTCTTGGATAAAGAAGTTGCAAACGGCGTATCCTCTCGGTTTAAATGATATAGGTAACATATCAAGAACTTCTTCCATCAATATCATGGATATTTTTTTTTAAAAAATACGTAATAAACGATCCCACGGTAAACGTATCAATCGTAATAAACGAAAAAACAACAGAACTTCAGTTTCAATTTCTGACCTTGTTACAATCTTTAAAAGTAACGGCAGACATAATTTGCTTTGTAAATTATGCTCAATTCCTATCGTTAAAGGAAAAATTCAATACCATAGCATATTACAGTCCAATGTATGAAGCTGCTGAAATAATCAGCGCATTTTGCTACCACAAATTGTTTCCTAAAATTTATAAACCTGAAGACCATAAAAGATATTTCCTGAATTTACCGTACATCAACAAAAGGATTGATCTTATTGATGTATCTTGTATATTTAGAGACTCAAAAATTATCAAACTTATTCCTCCTTATTTTGATAATATGGAACCACCCATTATTTCATATACTTACAAAAAACCTACAAGGGACCTTATTTTTAATTATTCATCTGTTACCGAAATTAATCAAAATTCACCCTTGACCTGAAATTGTGCAAGCTCGAAGTTTCGATATGAACCTAGTGGTTATGTTATTACAGGAGACCTCAACATCGTCCAGGACCGAGAGGTAAAAACTTTTCTCCAAAAAGGACCCAAATATCGTCCTCCTTCAAAAATCATTTGGAAGGACTGTCGTGAAGTCATTAAAAAAGCCGTCATGTCATTCTGTAAAAAGTGGTGTAAAAGAGAAAATGCGGATAAAAAATCATTAAACACTTTCATTAACAAATGCATGGAAGTTGTTGATATCCGAATAAATCATTTTGAAACATATTATAAGCAGCAGAATACCATTCCTGCGATTTCAAAAATCAAACGGAAGTTTAAAGATTTGGAAAAAGAGTATATATTTGTTCCGGCAAATAAAGAAGCCAATAATATGTGGTCGTTGTTTGAAGTAAGTATTACATCGAGGTGCTTCGGAATGAAATTACCAATTCTAGTACATTTCAAGCTACCACGTCACAGAAACACAAATAATTGGTGATTACATGATAGCTGCAGCTAAATTTAAGCAACTTCTAATTATAAAAGCATTCCTACTATGTATTGGCTTCCTAAACTACACAAAAATTCTTACAAATTTCGTTTTATTTCGGCATCAAGTAAATGTTCAACTACACATATTTCTGTTTTATTGACCAGTGCACTTGCTACCATAAAAAATCTCGTCATCAACTTTAGCAACAAATGTTATGAGTACAGTGGAATTAACTACTTTTTGAGTGTTAAAAATTCGGTAGAAGTTTTGGAAAGACTTCGATCTGTTAATGAAGCATACAACTCCGTCGATAGCTATGAATTTTCTAACCTTTATATTACATTACCGCATACACTCATCAAAGAGAAATTTTCGTATTTGATCAAATGGTCCTTCAAAAAATCAGGATGTACGCACATTTGTTGCAATTCATTTAAATCGTTTTTCAGTGACGACAAACATCACAAATATACCAACTGGACTTGTCAGGATATGATAAACAACGGCAGTAGAATACCGAAGGAACAAAGCACAAGATTACGTAAATCAAAGTCCAGAGACAAGGCAAAAGCAAGAACACCAAAAGACGGAAGACCAAAGACACCACATGCCCACAAAACACACGAACGTTACATATACAACACAAAAAAAGGCACTAACAGTGTGAACTCTCAATAAACAAGAGTGACATCAGGTGCCCCGGAAGGGTAAGCATGTCCTGCTCTGTGCACAGCACAGATAAAAGCATTAAATTTTCTTCTTGATAATATTTTTGTTCGTTTCGGTGATAGTCTATCGGCAAAAAATAGGTATTCCTATGGGTACCAACTGTGCACCTCTCATAGCCGATTTATTTCTTTATTGCTACAAGTCACAATTCATGGCAAAAATTCAAAAAGACCCTTCTAAACAGCATTTAGTGGATAAATTTAACAATACATATAGATATTTGGACGATATTTTGGCTTTAAAAAATCCTGAATTTTCTAAATTTAGAGATGAAATTTATCCTGCAGAACTTACGTTAAATACATCCAATATAAGCAGTGATTATACTCCTTTTCTTGATATATCAATAAATCAAGGAAAGTTAAACACTTAGGTTTATGATAAAAGGGATTATTTCTCCTTCCCTATAGTCAATTTTCCCCATCTCGACGGCGATGTTCCGTTAGCCCTTTCTTACGGGGTCTACATTTCACAACTTAATCGATATGCACGAGTATGTAGTGATGTTTCTGACTTCAAAACCAGAAATCTTTGTCTCACTGAAAAACTTCTGCATCAATGGTTTAGATATCATAAATTGATTCTCTAAATTTTATTACAGATACATTGACTTATTAAGAAAAATTGGTTCTACATGCAGGGCTGTTATACATCAGGGCATGTCACATCCAAACTTCTATCGCAATATCATTTACAAAGCAAATAAATTTAAAAATTGTCCTACCAAACTTATTAGTCCGTTGAACAAACTTATTCATAAAGGATATAAATACAGCACTGTTTTTAAATCTTTACTTCTGGTTTTTGTTGGCAAAAATATTGATCATCCCCTAAATGCTTTACACCATAACTAAATTTAAACAATTTTTCATATTGGCAGTATTTAGCATTGCACAATATCATGTTCTTCTTTAATAATTGATGATTTTGTTATACCAAATCTATTTAGAAGTATTTCAATTGAAATTTCATATGTAAGAAGGCTTGATATCATAGTCAACGGAAATTATGTCCTTAGCTAGCTGTCAGTAACTGCGAGCATTTGTCCAAACAGTACCTGTGTGCATTGTCTTCATGTTTTATGTACTTCATTGTAAGGGTACTCGTCTTGATAAGTTGGACTTTTTCTAGTTTAATTTTTACTGTGAGTCTTTTTGTGTATTTACTTTTAGCCATTCACCAAACATAGGGGGAGGGTTTGGATTCAAGAAAACGAGTTTAACCCCACCACAATTTTTGTGCCTGTCCCAAGTCAGGAATATGTTGGTCATTGGCTTGTCTTTGTCTTCTTATAAAATTTTAGTTTCTTGATATTTGGGTTATTGGATCTGGTTTGTTTCCATTGATTAATTCACCTTTTTACCCTTTTAGGGCTTGCTATATAGTGTGAGGTTCCGCACTGTGTTGAAGACCTTACGGTGACCCCTAGATGCTTTGTTTTTGGTCGTTTTAACCTGGATATGGGATGTTGTCTCCTTGACATTCACCCCATTCCCTTTCTTTTTCATAGTATTTTATTGGCCATAACTATGCACTGTTAATGAATTTGTGTAAATAAAGTATTTGTATCTTGTATTGTCGAAAATTGTGATAGACATTAGGTCTATCAGGAAAGAGATCCTTATAGACCTAAGCTATTTTTCATAGAAAATAGGTCTACCACTTATTTGACACACTGCGCTTCAGTGATTCCCAAGTCAAGTCAAGTAATATTTAATTAAAAGTTGATATATGTAAAACAATACAACACAAGCTCTAATGAGCTTTTAAAATCGGCATTACATACATAGCACTACATGACATATGATATATTCCCTATAATCAATCAAAATATTTTCCCACGAAAGGGTCAACCACCCAATCCCCCTGCTCCGCCACTGCCTTCAGGGTGAAATGGGCCACTGATGGCTTTATTATGCGAGCGAAGCTGGCACTTATGGTAAGCATGTAATCCAAGAATATATATTAATGCCTTCGAATTTTTTTTCTGCCTATCACGTGACCTTTTTGTACGACCAAAATATCATATGACAAAATAAAGTTCATTCATTGGCTAATTTTATTTCTCAACATAAGAAGAATCAGTTTGCTAATGTATTTTTCTGAAGAGTTGTCAATATTTATTCTTTTAATAAATCAATTAACCAAAAAAATATTGCTAATAATTTCTCTGATCAATTAAATCATATGTCTCGCTCAGTTGGGTTTCAACGCAAACAAATTTCCCTTCTGCTCTCCTTGCATTTCACGTTCAATCGGAAACTAGTTCGTGCTGCCATGGTGACATTGACGACGAACCGCGAAATTCCCGTTCAGCATTTTTTTTCGCTATTTAGTATTATTGTTGTAGTTTTAGAAACATGTTCATTAGTTTAAAATATTCTGGATTCTCAAGTTCCTCCCTTCAAACGGTTTGAAAGTAGCCTTTCAAATTTTAACTCCTTTTGACTTCTAATCATCGACCAGTCACCCAGTGGCAGTGCCTCTTCATGAGCCCGGAGAAATTACGTTCGTTGAACGAGAAATCTCTCATTGACCATGAACAGTAATTTTTAAGAAGTGAACGAAATGAAAACAAAATGGTCTGTTTGGCACTTTACCCTCCGTAACAGACTGCAAACTCAGTCCGCGGTCGTTCCGAACAGGGCTACAATGTACGTGAGGGTACCGAGGTCAATCCAATGTTCTCACAATGATCTTTTCATTACCTCCAATGAATTTTACTGAAAATGAAATTACGAATGAATGAGGTAATGTCTTACCTTGAAGATGAGATTATATATCTCTTTTCCCTTTATTTGAACACTGATCTTGTGTGATGTTGGCTATATTTTGACTGAAAACTTTCAAAATGAAATGGCAGAATGCTTTTCAATAACATAATGCTCAAGTAATTGTGAAATGGGCAATCCTCAAATGAAGACAACTTGACGTCTGCTACACGCTATACAGGAAATTGTAAAACTTCAGTTCAAGGACCGACAGCTACGTAGATCAAAGTTGAGATAGCAATGCGCTCAGGCGTAGCATGGACTGGTCAGAGTAACTTGTTAATCACGAATTATGATATAATAATTTGATGATATTTTCCTCTAAATTTTAGAGTGTATTATGGGACTTAAGTTGAACTGTCGATCAAGTGTTTTACATAAGACTTTTTTTTTTAAATTTGCTCAAAATCCCTTTGATTTTTATTTTTGTCCTTTGATCATTGAAAATTTTGCAAACCTTTGATTGAAATTATCAAAACTTGAAAGTTATACAAGTTGAGAAAGCTTGAGAAGATTTAATACTATTCACACCAAATTGATAATAAGTTTGGGATGGGTACCCTTTAAAGTATTGAAATAAATCAGGCTCGGATCCTTACAATTTGAAAAAGGGGACTGAAGAACATTTCTGCGGAGTGAGGCGCGAATATTTTTGTAGGATTTCTTACTTAAACATAAGGATATTCATTAAAAAAAATCATGATTGTCCAAAAATGGGGAGTTCCAACCCCCGGAAACTCCTTGGATCCGCAAATGTAAATGATAAGTCAATCTTTTTCTACATAATCAATACGGGACTTTCGAGGTAGGAACCCTCGTGTTAATTGAAGGTGGAAAAGATAGCCTTTGAAGAAAAACTGGATTTCTCAACCTATTGAAATAAACATATATACCATATAAAACAAACTAGTTATGAAATTTAGGTACATTTATAATTTTTCATATATGACAATTTCTTAACAAAATTTTAATTGACGGAAAAAAACAACCTGAAGCGATACAAATTGATTTAATATAAATCACCCCAAACTCAACAGTGTTTGTTAAATAGTGATTCTCTCTCAATGTGTTGATGTATTGATTTTTTTACGTATAAAATTTAAATGTTTCCGGAGGGACAACGATTCAAAAGTTCCATATTGCCTGGTACGTTCGTTTGTCAGGCGACCTTGTGACTCGATTGATAGGCAATGTCTCTTGAATATTGATTTCAAGAAATAATGATGCAATTTGTCCCTGCCGACAACTACACAGAAAAAAATCTGATTTTTAAACACGTACAGAATATTCGTAAAAGCTAAATTGTTATGTACCTTGACCTAACTTAGGTGAAATTAATTAATTTAATAATAACTTTATTCAAATACTCATGAACCATTTGGGTTGTAGTACATCACATTGAACATAAGATAACATAAAAGAATTATATAAATGTTTACAATATAAAACAAATACTTGTCTCCTCTCCTCAATTCTAATGACTGCTGTAAAAAAGAAACGACTGTTTTAATTTGTTCAGAGGTTGACGGATTAAGTATAATAGTCAACTTTTTTAACTGATTCAGGGAATTAAAATTTAGCTGAGTTTTCATATAGTATTCTAAAAATTGCTTTCTAGAAGATTGATTTATTGCACAATTAAAGAAGAAATGTTCCTCATTGTCCAAGACTTTACATATTTTACATAGTCTTTCCTCTCT
>MJUU01022284.1:1977-14982 GCA_002080025.1 Modiolus philippinarum | reverse complement strand
AAATTATTTGAAGGAGCTTGACAAGTAGTAGCATTCTCAGTGACAGATTTTATGATTATGACTGACTTTTTAAATACATGTAAGTTTTAAAATATAGAATATTTTTATAGCTCTGTAGGCTGCATGTGTCCTCGGTTAAAAGATAAATGAAGTGATTTATATGTTGGTATATAGTAATGGCAGCTTACAGAAGTACTAAACAACCCGCCACAGGTTTTACCCCTAATAGGCTTATGCTCGACAGGGAAATCACCTTACCATCCCAAATAGTATTTCCTTTCCCTAAAAAGAGAGAAACCTGTTAATGTCAACACCCATGCGTCCCATTTAAGAGCAAAATTGGATTGATTGATTGAATATTGTTTAACGTCTACTGAGCAATATTTCAGCTATATCAAGACGAGAACAAGTTTGTTAATAAATAATCACTTTGGTGTATGGAAAGGGTCATGGGACGTGAAATTCTGACTGCCACTGGAAAAGTAGGGTCAAAACGAAAGGGGCGGGGAATTCAGCCTTGTAGCCGATCAACCACGGATCACTCAAAATGAGCTTGCTACAAGGGTTCTTTAACGTGCAGGAAGCGTGGCATTTTTTCCAACACGTGGACCCGAGTTTACATCCCATCCGAAAGATTGGTTGTGTATTTATTAATGCCGCACAACAACGGAGTGGGACCTATTTCTATATCCCGGGGTTCCCCCGGGATCAGCTTCGTTTAGGAGGGGTCATACCCCGTAAGCCGGAGATACTAGGTCCTATTTCTATACCCCGGGGTTCCCTCGGGGGTAGCAAACTTGGAAGAAATCTATGATTTAGCAAGGGAAAACCTCCGTTCTGCTGCTGTAACACACAAAAAAGAGATTATCATACACGTATTTCTCAAAACCAGTTTCCGAAATGATCCCTTGTATATAACTTTAATGCTTTTTAGATACTTAGCAAAAGATGGTCCAGTTCTTTCTTTGTTGTTGAAACACAGAGTCCAGTTCTCTATAAAATAAAAAATAGATACAGAACACAAACTGTACATCAAAAAATTGAAGAAATACCAGTCTGATGATATTCCAGCTTGTGCTAGTGGCATAAAGGAAACAATATAGGTTAGAATCTCAAGTCAAAATAACTTGCAGTCAGTTTAACATGATCTTTACATTTTTGAAGGCTTATCTATTATTATTGAAAATGGCGGAACTGGAATAATTGTAAATTGAAAGGAACCAGAAAAGATGCTGTATGGCATGTCATTTTGACACACATCCAATTGGAAAATGTACCGCTGTATTGTTCGCTGTGTGAGTACAGAGCAAAATGTGACAAAAGTTTTATCCGACACTTATAAACGTACAAAAAGCACAGATTTAAATGTAAATTCAGAGGATCAATAATGTTTGGTTAAAAACTTATATCCATATAATGTAACTTGGAATGGCGTTTATAGTGATATAGAAACTGCGGAAGTTGAAGTCTTTATTGATGAAAATGCATCTTGATTCGTTGAAAGCACATATAAGTGTTGCCAAAAAGATTACTGCATTATTGATTGTGAAATTTGAGATTTTTACCCTTAAGGGGTCCCATGCAGCAGAGCTTATGTGTCCTAGAAGCTACATCAAAAATTGTCCTTCCAAACTTATTAATCCGTTGAACAAAGTTATTCATAAAGGATATAAATACAGCATTGTTGATAAATCTTTACTTCTGGTTTTTGTTGACAAAAATATTGATCATCTCCTAAATGCTTTACACCATAACTAAATTTAAACAATTTTTCATATTGTCAGTATTTGCCATTGCACAATATCATGTTCTTCTTTCACAATTGATGATGTTGTTATACCAAATCTATTTAGAAGTAGTTCAATTGAAGTTTCATATGTAAGAAGGCTTGATATCATAGTCAACGGAAATTATGTCCTTAGCTAGCTGTCAGTAACTGCGAGCATTTGTATGGACAGTACCTGTGTGTATTATCTTCATGTTTTATGTACTTCATTGTAAGGGTACTCGTCTTGATATTTTGGATTTTTTTTCTAGTTTGATTTTTACTGTGAGTCTTTTTTGTGTATTTATTTTTTAGCCATTCGCCAGACATAGGGGGAGGGTTTGGATCCAAGAAAACGAGTTTAACCCCAACGCAATTTTTGCGCCTGTCCCAAGTCGGGAATATGTTGGTCGTTGGCTTGTCCTTGTTTTCTTGTAAAATTTTAGTTTCTTGATATTTGGGTTATTGGATGTGGTTTGTTTCCATTGATTATTCACTTTTTTACCTTTATATGGTGTGAGGTTCCTCACTGTGTTGAAGACCGTACGGTGACCCCTAGATGCTTTGTTTTTGGTCGTTTTAACCTGGATATGGGATATTGTCTCCTTGACATTTACCCCATTTCCTTTCTTTTTCATATATGAAGCTAGAGAAGAAACTTGATGCCTGGGATAATTTAATCCTAACTCCTCATAAAGAGTTGAGAAGTAGGGAACCCTCAATTCCATCAACTAAAAAAGTAAAAAGCTGTATAAAGAAATTTTTTTTAATCTTTTGTTATATGGATTTGATACCATGTAAATAATTTTGCTGTTAACACAGATAATTATGTTGTGATTTTCTCCTAAAATATTAGATTTAAATTTTTGAACATTTAATTCAGAATTCGTATTTTACCGTGAAAAAATATATTGCTGAAGATTTTATTTCGATTTGAAATTTGTATTTTCAATGTTCAAACATTTTAAAGTAATTCATTTGAATTTCCCAGCTAAACAAATACAAGGATTGAAAACTAATATACATTATGTGTGAGCTTTATAGAGTTGAATGTCTTGAGTTCACACTAATGTATACGTAGATGTTTGTGTATAAAAAAATAAAGATATTTTGAAAAATCTTATTTCAGAATTGATAAACATAAAGTGTTGCATTTGTCAATAGTACTAATACCATTGACTGATGAATATATTCTATATTGATTTCAACTTGAGATGTGTACTTTAGTACTAAGATTAAAATAATGCACATTTAGACTTTGCATAATTTCGGGGACGAAAATAATTTTCAGAGTGGGGCAATGTTATAAATTTAGATTTGTGCCTCTAAAGAGTTTATTTGTATTCTGTTCCTATGAAATTCATCTGTACTGCTTTCTATTATTCAGAATTGACGTTTACCCTACTTCTGTATCGATGAATAAAGCTCAATTCTTTACTCGTACATGCATATTGCTTCCGTGTGAACATTGTCATATTTCGAGTATGAGGTATCGTTCTAATTCCTAAAATATCAATTTCCACAAATAAAACCGATACCTGGACATGTGCATGTTCATTATAACTGAATGAAATCAAAAGATATGGTTATTAAATGATTGATAACCTGCATAATTATTATGTTAATTGACAGCTTTTCGAGATCCGCCTACCTATGTTATCTGGAGCTAAATTTATCGTGGTAGTTCTTTACGTTTCTAGGAGAGTTTCCAGAAAACATCTTGGTAGATTGAAATTACTCGCCCAAGAGATCAGACGTGTTTTCTGATTTCCGGGCCTGTTAAGGATACTCTGGCTGAATAAACTTCATTATCTTATTCTAAATCAACACATCTGGAGTTTTGTGGTGGATATTGTAAACGCGTATTCGGAATAATTGAGTGTTGTAACGGTAAATGCTATGGCTTAATTTTCCGATAAATGGAATTTTTGTTACTTATTTTTAGCAGCCCAACTATTTTTGGCCTCTACTTTGGAATTCAGTTTTATATTGTTGCTTATTGTTAATTGTTGACAATTGAGCCGAAACACTGACATTATATAGGTATTTGACTTGAAAATATTAAAGTGTATTTGATTTGAATTTCATGTCTTGTGAAATTCACACCTGCATAAATGTATATTTACTTATTTTAAGAGTCGTTTCTTTCGATTGCAGGTGGAAATCCGCCTGGGTTGAACAAACACGATAATTGCCTGACGTCAAGGCGTCAGGTTTATCTAATGTTTGGCAAGACTTCCGGCTTTTGCGCGAGCGAACAAAAATTACTTATTAAAGAATAAAGCACGGCAAATATATGAATTTAACAGGTGGCAGCCGTAAAAGGTAAATACTCATAAGCGATTGTAGTTGTGCAATTTTAAGCATGAGAAAGAAAAACGGCAAGTATAAACCATAATTAATGTTTATATATGATTAAACTAACAACCGTGCAGAATTAGGGGTAACAGTATTATGAACACCATTATATACAGTAAATACCATTATAATATTGCTTAAATATTTTATATGCGTTATTATATTTTTCGTGCGTGATAAAGAAACATGCTAATAAAGCATAATATGAGACATTCCTTGAAACATGTTTTTTTTTTACGGAGTGGCTATTTGTCCGGCTAGCCGGACGAATAAAGTAGGGACTCTCTGTCTGGGAAATAAGAGTGCGCAAGTCAGTAATGTTATCTGCAGGATCAGCAGGGAGCTCGCTCAATCGTGATAATAATGGAAACATGCAAGAAAATTGAAATGATAAAGAAATAAACGCGGTAATTTAACATATATTTTAAATTTTTCAAGACAATTAACCTTGTGCTAACATAAGGAATTTATATTTTCTATATGAGTACGGAATTTACCATTAATATTAAGGTAATTCCTAAGTGTTTCCCCATTCCCATTCTTTATTATACATGTGTATTTCCATTTTGAACACAGAGCTTTTAAAAATGTTCAGAAGCCGCCATGACAGTCAAGATAAGTTATTTAAAGGTTGATACAAAGCAATAGACCACTTTCCTATTTCATTTTATGAATGAATTGCTCCGGTTGACCTGGGGTCAATCGGAGCAAATTGCGTCACTGAACATTGTGACGTTGAAAAATCTATATTGTGACGTCAAAATTTTACGGGAAAATTCACCAACTGGTAACTCGTCTATAGACGAATTTCCAATTTCTTTTTATGAATGAATTACCCCGATTCAGGTCAATCGGAGTAATTGCGTCACATAACATTGTGACGTCCAAAAATCTATATTGTGACGTCAAAATTTTCCGGGAAAATTCACCAGTTGGAAACTTGTCTATTTGCTTCCTTAGGATCAGTGATAATTCAACTAATATTTCCATTCACACTTGAAAAATCAAAGATCTCCTTCTAATTATTGACTTGTTTAAACGACAAAAATATTTATACATCATATAATTATTCTATTTAAAAATAATAAAGTTCAAGATTTCTCAACATAATTTCACGCTGCAAGCATATCACTGAAGACAAATGCAACAAAAAGACAGATATAAATGTGTCTCAATACCAGATACCAATTTGAAATGTCTTTTGACATGTTTATAAAGCATTTGTAATCATTTTCCCATTGTAGGAAAAACATTTTTGTCACATCTTATATACTAGTAGACATTGATGATAACTGCTGCTGTGACTCACGGTATAGAAATCTAACATAGCATAGCCCGTTACAAATCTTACAAAACAATAAAATTCAGTTTTTTATCGATTCCATATATATTTTTCCAATGGCATTTACAGCTCCCATCCTATCGCTTTGCCCAATACCCTTGGTCGGGTAAGAATTTATATAGGATATCAAACTGTAATAAAGGTGAGGTATTGATAAGAAGACGATAAATACTGTAAACCAACTTATTCTGGCGGATACGTTATTTCGCGTTTTGTCCCTTCAGGTAAAGTTCGCGGAGATTAATATTCGCGCTTTTCTATTTTAATATAATGATAGGAACTATTCGAGACGATATATTTTCGCAATATTTTCACTCACACGAAAGTCGCGAAAATAAGTTGGTTTACAGTAACTATTTACTGAAGTTTCTGTAGATTTAATTGATAATCATTTTTACCGTAATTTCCTGCTCTGAATTAAACGACCTTGCATGCGCTGTGGGAAAAAAAGATTTTTTCTTCGAGTCTCCCATCATCATATGGTATGCGAAGTTTGTTGATGAGAAGTAGAGGCTTATATACTGATCTCAAATATATTGGGGTTTTATACACTAATGCTTTGTTTTTCATACTTATGCGAGAAATGTCGTGCACGTCCTACCTTTTTCGGATTCCAATGAATGCCTTCCTTCGTGTTGGATCACACTTATGAATTCTGCAACATAGCATAAGAAAGCGATTTTATGTATCAAATGAAGATACTTTGTATACATAAAACCGATGTAAACTTTAGAGTGTTTGATTAATTTCATAAATTAATTCATTTTATAAATTGATTAATTGATATTAGCTTTTTAGTTCAAGTATTTAAATAGTACTGAGGTTCTTTTATTGGTCCCGGCATATGAATCGGTTTTCAGGGGCTAAGGCTACAGAGCTGCCGGGCGCGTCCCCAGTTGGGGGATAGGATAATGCCCTGTCTATGTGGGGGAGTCAGGTCATAATACGGAAAGCCTGACTTCGAACTATTGTAGCCAAACTGTGTGGAGAAACGCCACGCTGCATGCAGTATAAAGACACCCATTACATGGTCTAAAGAAAGCAGAGTCACTGGGACTCGTGTATAAGCTAAGTTTCCTGCCCCTGCCTATTTCTCCCCTTTTCCAATGGCAATCAAAACTTGTTCTCCCTTCTACCTTTATTTCTTTCTTCTCTTTTTATACTCTTTGAATTGATTTACTTGTTCTCGTCCTGATATAGCTGAAATATTGCTCATTGGACGTTATACTCTTACTAATCAATCAATCTTTTATAGGGTCTGTAAGTCTCGTTCAATTTTGAAACTTCTGTACCCGGATGATGCATTTGTAACAAAAACATGTGACGTTTCAAACAAAAAAGTTGGACGTCATAATCCTGCAACGTCATATTTTGACGTCAAACTTCAAATTTTATCGCGATTTCTCGGTGTCACATGACGAGACTTACAGACTAATATGATCTTGCATAAGGACATATTTAAGATCGGGATATCTTTCATGAGTGTGAGAAATTTAGTCTTCTCTCGAGTTGAGCGTAGCGAAACGAGAGGAAAAGACGTATAATTTCTTCCGTAAAATACCAAAAGAAGCACCTGCAAACCTATACCGTATGAACAGCATTGACACCATTTGAGTGTTCTTTACATTGTGAGGTCAGGTGTTTTATGACGTCTAGTCATGGTAACGATTGTTTGATCACAAAAATGAACACTTATGGTTGGCCATTTACCCGTGTAAGATAAGGTCGCGTGCATCGATCTTACACTGTAAACCACCATTTACGGAAGAATCTATTGGTAAGTAATTTTTGTACAGTTGATCCAAACGCTAGTTCTGTCTTTGGTATAGAAGCTCTGCAATGATGCTTCCTGAAAGTGGCTCTGCAACATTTGTCGAGATTCTTCGGATCGCCAGACATCGTTGTAGGTGATTTTAACCACAAGGGTGAATTGTTTGCATTATTCAGGGATAAACTGTTTTAAAGTTTCGTGTTAGGATTGCAATAAAGAAAATTCCGTACCACACGAGTTCTTATGTAAAAATACACTTCCATGATGAAAAACATGGGTTCGATAATTAAACTTTTCAGGTTGTGTGCCGTGTGTAAGGAAATTAAAGCAAAATCATTTATGAACAAATAAAAGGATATGGAATGAATGTATATGGGACAAAATCCCTAGAAATACATGCTATGATTAAGCAAATGGAACAACAAATGTTGTTCTTCATCTTGTTTGAGTATTATTTGGATAATGAACGGCAGGGCAAGTTTAGATTGCTACTTGGACATGGAAGAAATGGGTAGGGACAGGAAATTTAGCCATCTAGACGACCCCATTGAGTCTACTCTTTTATCGAGAAAATTAAGTAGTGGTCTTAATCCTACCAGGAGCGTGCAGCTCTCAACACAAAAGTCTTCAATGGTTTGCGCCAAGGCTTAGTCATTTTTCAGCATTTGTCGTTGGTCCTCAGGGCGTACAAGGAGACAGTCACTGAAATGATTAGGTATGTTTTCGTTTAGTGATAAATATCTTGGTTATATTACACAGAGAGCATGTCATTTTACTCAATTCAAAAAGGAGTAGAGGCTGTAAGGTCCAAAATCGGCCCCAAATTATTTAAAAATCAAACTATTAATAGAATGATGATTTGTTGCCGTCGCAACGCCCATAATGACGTTCAATTAAAAAACCCGCCGTGCGCGGTCCCGGCTGAAGAATAGGCCCGCAGCATCCTCTGAGCTTGGAGTATGAGCCATCCTAACAGAGGACCCCGAGGGAACCCCGGGATATTGAAATAGGACCCAGTATCTCCGGCTTGCGGGGTGTGACCCCTCCTAAACGGAGGCTGACCCCGAGGGTCCCGGGATATAGAAATAGGACTCATTCCGTGGTTGTGCGGGATTAATAAATACACAACCCATCTTTCGGATGGGATGTAAACTCAGGTCCACGTGTTGGAAGAAATGCCACGCTTCCTGCACGTTAAAGAACCCTTGTAGCAAGCTCTTTTTGGGGAGGTCCGTAGGTGATCGGCTACAAGGCTAAATTCCCCGCCCTTGACGATTTCACCCTTCTTTTCCAGTGGCAGTCAGAATTTCCCGTCCCATGGCCATTTCCGTACCCCAAAGTGATTACTTATCAACAAACTTGTTCTCGTCTTGATATAGCTGAAATATTGCTGAGTAGACGTTAAACAATATTCAATCAATCAATCAATTAAAAAACAAAACTTTTCAGGCGTAAATAAATAGTGATGACGTCATAATCACTTCTCAAACTCGTGCACTTTGGTGGAAATCGTCAAAAAATAGGAAAATAGTAATGTGTTTCATTGAAAATGAAAATCTCCGCATGCTTGCCCCAAGCAGAAAATTTAATGACGAGTTGGCTTAAGCTTGCTTCTTAATTAAACTTACAAAAATATCTGTTTGCGGCAAGCCTGCGGCTATATCTAAATAGATCTGTTTGTTAAATTCAAATACACACTTTCTTGGGTATTCCAGATTTTTGTTTCTGTTTTGTGTTGAGATTTCGGTGTATACTGGTCGTGGTACGTATCTACATAATATAAACGGTGACGTCTCAGTTAAAACTTGGATTGAAATGAATGTACAACGATAACGGACCCCAAGATATGATATGAACCTAGTATACGACATCTTTGAAAAAAAAGAATCCAGAAATAATTTGGTCACGATTTCAATTTTTGTCACCAAGTATTGAGTTTACATTGGTTACTTTGGCTTCTAATAGCGTAAACGTCTGCAGCTTTAAATATTATTTATACAGCCGATTGATATTTGAAGATAATTGTTTCAAGTCTGCATTCAAAAAATGTGATACTAGTAGGTAAGCAATTTTTGAATTTTGAAATGCTTACTATCAAATATGAATCTCGGGAAAAAAACACGCGTTTTTTTTTCCTCCGAGACTCATATTTAATATAAAATAGAATAAAAAAGATAACAGGAAACACCTACAATGGCCGAAAAACATAGTAACACAAAGTAAATAGGAACTGCACGTTAAAAAACCACAATAAAAATACAAAAGACAAACGTAAACAACGATAGGAACTCGGGACAGCCGGACTTGGTACCGGCACTGGCAAAAGCCAGCGGTAGGGTAAAACCGGTTTATGGGTACCCAAGCCTCTCCTTTCTCTGTCTCGTTTCCCTATAGTGTAATAAACATACGAATTAAACCCATACAGGTAGACTACTAACTTCATGACCACAATCTTGTAAAGAAAAATTGGGAACAAAACGTAATTTTGAAAGATGGGTCAAGGAGTGCTCGCCGCTAAACTGCCGGCTAGCTCAAGGAGCCTAGTCTGCTGGTAAAATACTGTCGCACTATGGAAGAAAAATCAAATTCAAAACTCCGAATGGGTTTGATAAAGAATCGTCATGTATTTCAGTAGACATCGGCAGCATCAGTGAGAGGCCAGTATGTGTGTAAAATCCTTAGGTGCAGAAATCCACGTGCAGAATATCCTATCGATATCCCCTATTGCGTAAAGAACGTAAGTTACGTCCCAGTTTTTCTTGATTTTTATTCAGTTTCTGGCATTTTTTTAAAACATTTTAAACATTTTTTTCTAGGCCGGGAGCAAGTCCCTGTTTACCAGGGTTGTCACTGCTCGACTCATACTACGCCGAGTATTCTTATTTTGACTCGTCTTGTTTATAATGCTACCAAACGGAGTTCCATATTAGATCACCCATAGGTTTAGCTAAAGGTAAATGTTCAAATATCAAAACAGGACTAAATATTGCTCTGAAACGGGATAACATTATCTAATATGACTTAAAATATACATTTGTAAGCATTTTTTCTCAAACGGCCTAAACATTATTCTCGAATTATCGAAACCGTTTATCGAGAACTTGGCTTACTAGGGGTGTAGATTACTCAAGCCTAGAAAATCTACAGACGGACGGCAAAAGTTTCTTTCGGCATCGACCCACAAGCCACATAAACATATAACACATTTAAATTTTTAGAAGCCAGCAGGCAATTTTGGTAATCCAAATAAATCATTTTACAAAAAAAAAAAAAAAAACATAAAAAACAAAAAAAAAAACGGAACGACAATATGACGATTAATATAATACGGTGGTTTAAATACCACATACGCAACAAATATCTTTAGAAAGTGGCCGTGGCTGTGATTGTGATTGTAAAGAATCATAACTGGTAAGCATAGGATTGTGAGTTCAATTCCACTGATTGATCGTTTTTGTTTATTTTTTAATTATCATATCATCATCACATTTTTACACTTAAATATAATTGTTCTGGTCAATGTTTATTTTTCATATTTTTAACGAAATTGTGGTCAAGGAGAATAACGTTTGCGAAAATTCTTAGATACAGTGATGTTGTTTGGTTTAGTAGTGAAGTGTCGAAATGATGGAAATTGTGATTTAGTCTTACATTGTACATCTGGATATTCTACACAAATCCATTAAATTGGTTTTGGATTCCAGTGGCCTGAAACTTTTACACATATACTGGCCTCTCACTTATATTGCCGATGTCTACTGGAATAAATGACGACTCTTTATCGAAAGTTGTCGAATTGCGCATATGCAGAACCTAAATTAACAGTAACTTCGGTATTGTGTTATTTGTTACCAGTGGGCCGATGCCTCTGCTGGTGAACTTTAAGTCCCCGAGGGTATTCACCAACCCAGTAGTCAGTACTTCGGTGCTGACCCGAAAACCGATTTTATTTTAAAACTTGCAATATCTAAATTTTATAAAATTGTGTTTTCAACTAAGGAGTATCTCCCTCATGCATAGCTCTGTCCTTAGCTGAATTTTGGCTTTTCTATTTAGGTCATTTTGGTTATTTGTTCTCTATCAGCTTTAAATGTTTTTCGGTTTATGGACTTCCAAATGTTTTGATTTTATCTGCACTGAATAGACATAAGTTGTCGAAATGCGCATATGCAGAACCTAAATTAACAGTTACTTCGGTATTGTGTTGATTGTTACCACTGGACCGATGTCTCTGCTGGTATACTGTAAGTTCCGGAGGGTATTCACCAACCCAGTAGTCAGTACTTCGGTGCTGACCCGAAAACCGATTTTATTTTAAAACTTGCAATATCTAAATTTTACAAAATTGTGTTTTTTAAATTAAGGAGTATCTCCCTCATGCATAGCTCTGTCCTTAGCTGAATTTTGGCTTTTCTATTTAGATCCTTTTGGTTATTTGTTCTCTATCAGCTTTAAATGTTTTTCGGTTTATGGTCTTCCAAATGTTTTGATTTTATCTGCACTGAAGAGAAATAAGTTGTCGAAATGCGCATATGCAGAACCTAAATTAACAGTAACTTCGGTGTTGTGTTATTCTTTACCAATTCAGTTTGATTTTCCTTCCGTAGTGCGACATTGTTTTACCAGCATACTAGGGTCCTTGAGCTCAAATGTAGCCTAATGTTTAGCTGCGAACAATCTTTGACCTATCTTTCTAAATTAGGTCAACATTTTTTATTACCGTGTTTACGACAATTTTTCCAAAATTAGGGTCGGGGGTCGAAATAAAAATAAAAATAAAGTCTTAAAAAACCGCCCAGTCGACCAAAAAACTAAAAATAAAAGCGACCGATGTGTATTTATTTCTTATTTTTCTTGTAATGCCAAATATGTTTTTGTGTCGCCTGCGTTAACGCAGTGGCGACATATAGAGATCACTATCCGTCGTCTTGCGTCGTCGACCACGTCGGCGTCACAAAAATTTCTGTCTCAGTTTTCTCAGGAACTATGTATCCGAGGTTTCTGCAATTTGGCATGGAGTATCAGTATGGGGACCTATGCCGTGTAACAGAGTTTGGGATCTCTCGCCCACTTCCTGTTTGAAGGAACTTAGAATATTTTTTGCGTCTTGAAAATTTCTGTCACATTTTTCTGAGGAACCACAGATCCCAGCCTTCTATAATTCATTATAGAGTATCAAGTATGGGGACCTATATCGTGTAATAAAATTTGGGATCTCTTGCATGGCCACTTCCTGTTTGATGGAACTTAGAATATTTTTGTCGATTAGTGTCACAAAAAATTGTCATATTTTATTCAGGAACCACAATTCCCTGTTCTGTAATTTCGCATGGCGTGTCAGAATGGGGACCTATACCATGTAATACAGTTTAAGTTTTGAATCTCAGGCATGCCCACTTCCTGTTTGACTGAACTTTGAATATTTTTCGAATCTTGAAAATTTCTGTCACATTTTTCTCAGACACCACATATCCCCGCCTTCTGCATATGGGGACGTTTAATGTGTAAGAGAGTCTGGGATCTCTTGCATGTCCACTTCCTGTTCGACGTAACTTACTTTTAGTGTTATTACGCAGGCAACACATGTCTTCCGTGGAAGACTTACTACTAAGTTTTTTAATACAAAGGAATGTGACATCAATGTACTATGCATTCTAGGTATAAAAGGAGTATTCTATGCTTTCAGACAATATGTTCAATTAGTTTGCAAATAAGTTTTTGAAGTACCCATTATTGAATGTTGATTAGTGTCAAGTAATTCAATACTGA
>MJUU01022283.1:19020-37448 GCA_002080025.1 Modiolus philippinarum | reverse complement strand
AACAAGCCTCAAAGATATTGTGAGATAAAGTATACTCAAAAAGTGGGTCGAACCAGTTGTGGACTTTCATAACTCTACGGTATTGTTAAAATACATCTGTCTTATACATACTGCAACAATATTAACCATTTAGTTCTTTAACACTCTGTAGTCCTCTTACACATAATAATTAAGTCAGTCTCCGGAATTTGATGCATCAGTCTTTCTGTACTTAAAAAGGCGAAAAATGATATACTTATGTGATGACTCGTAACGATAGGGCTACTTTTTTTTAATATAACACTGATTCAAACACTAAAAAGGAGGATGGCGTAGCAATTTTTAAATTTAATAGGCAATATATTTGCAGAGAACAAATTTACCAGTAGACAAAAGTGATAGCTTTTTGGACAAAATATGTATTTTAAGTCGATTTATTACCTTGTTCCTATAAAACAAATTAATATCAGAACAGATCAGAAAACCCTAACAAATATTTTTTTTTTATTTTCCGTGATAAACATGACGGTCTTTCATTGCACAATCCCTGATTCAAGGATCTATTTTATCTTATTTATCAAAATGACTCAAATTAAATCGACCACTGTTACACCATCATACCCAGACTTCAACTTCTGAATTGATAGCTCATTACGTCTTGAATTAAGACATTGCAACAGGTAGATGTATGTTGTTTTCGATCTGCCAGTAGTTATTGTCCAATATGTTTGGCATATGGCGTCTTCACTTCATGCCCCATTTGCTTTTCTTGTGGTTATTGTTCGTACAATGAGTACAAATTTACTCAAAAACTTCTACAAGGTAATTCTCAACTATAATTGCAAATCGTCACAATGACAGATCCTTACAGTTTTGACTCGACCCTGGATTGACTCACTAATAGTGTGACGTGTGCCACCAGTGGAGCAGGACACGCTTACCCTTCCGGAGCACCTGATGTCACTCTCGGTTTTTATGGGAGTTCACACTGTCTGTGGTTTTAGTTTTGTGTTGTCTTGTATATCAAACTGTTAAATTTTAGTTTTGTCTTCGTTGATGATGTTCGTGCTACTGGTTTGTCCTGGTTAATGTTTGAATACTCAAGAGACTAACAACAACTTTTCGAATTTTTACCTTGGTACTGTTTTAGGGTTAGAGAAGTAACATACTGTAAAATGCGCTTAGATTTTAAACATAATATGAATATGAAAAAGAAAGGAAATGGGGTAAATGTCAAGGAGACAACATCCCATATCCAGGTTAAAACGACCCGAAACAAAGCAGCTAGGGGTCACCGTACGGTCTTCAACACAGTGAGGAACCTCACAACATATAGCAAGCCCTAAATGGCCCCAAAAAGATAAAAAAAGTGAATAAATCAATGGAAATAAACCACATCCAATAACCCAAATATCAAGAAACTAACATTTTATAAGAAGACATAGACAAGCCAATCACCAACATATTCCTGACTTGGGACAGGCGCAAAAATTGTGGTGGGGTTCAACTCGTTTTCTTGGATCCAAACCCTCAACCCTATGTGTGGTGAATGGCTAAAAAATTAATACACAAAAAGACTCACAGTAAAAATCAAACTAGAAAAAAGTCCAACTTATCAAGACGAGTACCCTTACAATGAAGTACATAAAACATGAAGACAATACATACAGGTACTGTCCGGACAAATGCTCGCAGTTACTAACAGCTAGCTAAAGACATATATTCTGTTGACTATGATAACAAACCTTCTTACATATGAAACTTGAATTGAAATACTTCCAAAAAGATTTGGTATATAAACAACGTCATCAATTATGAATGAAGAACATGATATTGTGCAATGCCAAATACTGCCGATACGAAAAATTGTTCAAATTTAGTTATGGTGTTAAGCATTTAGGAGATGGCAATATTTTTGCCAACAAGTAACGATTTAACAACAATGCTGTATTTATATCCTTTATGAATAAGTTTGTTCAACGGATTAATAAGTTTTGAAGGACAATTTTTGAATTTATGCGCTTTGTAAATGATATTGCCATAGAGGTTTGGGTGTGAAATGCCCTGATGTATAAGAGCCCTGCATGTAGAACCAACTTTTCTTAATAAGTCAATGTATCTATAATAAAATTTAGAGAATGTTTTTATCAACTTATGATATCTAAACCCTTGATGCAGAAGTTTTTCAGTGAGACAAAGATTTCGGTCGTTGAAGTCAGAAACATCACTACATACTCGTGCATATCGAACAAGTTGTGAAATGTAGACCCCGAGAGAAGGGGCTAACGGAACATCGCCGTCGAGATGGGGAAAATTGACTATAGGGAAGGAGAAATCATCCCTTTTATCATAAACCTTAGTGTTTAACTTTCCTTGATTTATTGATATATCAAGATAAATAAATGAGTATAATCACTGCTGCTACTGGATTTATTTAAAGTAAGTTCTGCAGGATAAATTTCATCTGTAAATTTAGAAAATTCAGGATTGTTTAAAGCCAAACTATCGTCCAAATATCTATATGTATTGTTAAAATTTATTCACTAAATGGTGTTTAGAAGGTTCTCTTTGAATTTTTGCCATGAATTGTGACTCGTATAAATAAATCTGCTATGAGAGGTGCACAGTTGGTACCCATAGGAATACCTATTTTTTGCCGATAGACTTTATCACCGAAACGAACAAAAATATTATCAAGAAGACAATTTAATGCTTTTATCATATCCTGACAAGTCCAGTTGGTATATTGGTCATGTTTGTCGTCACTGAAAAACGATTTAAATGTATTGCAACAATTTTTTTGAAGGACCATTTGATCAAATACGAAATTTTCTCTTTGATGAGTGTATGTAGTATAAAGGTTAGAAAAATCATAGCTATCGACGGAGGTGTATGCTTAATTAACAGATCGAAGTCTTTCCAAAACTTCTACCGAATTTTTAACACTCCAAAAGTACTTAATTCCACTGTATCCATAACATTTGTTGCTAAAGTTGATGACGAGATTTTTTATGGTAGTAAGTGCACCGGTCAATAAAACAGAAATATGTGTAGCTGAACATTTACTTGATGCCGAAATAAAACGAAATTTGAAAGGATTTTTGTGAAGGTTAGGAAGTCAATACATAGTAGGAATGCTTTTATAATTAGAAGTTGCTTTAAGTTCAGCTGTAGCTATCATGTGATCATCAATTATTTGTGTTTCTGTTGACGTGGTAGCTTGAAATGTACTAGAATTGGTAATTTCATTCCGAAGCACCCCGATGTAATACTTACGTCAAACAACGACCACATTATTGGCTGCATTATCTGCCGGAACAATATATTCTTTTTCCAAATCTTTTAACTTCCGTTTAATTTGTGAAATCGCTGGAATGATGTTCTGCTGCTTATAATGTCTTTCAAAATGATTTATTCGTATATCAACAACTTCCATGCATTTGTTAATGAAAGTTCTAGTGATTGTTTGTCCGCATTTTCTCTTTTACACCACTTTTTACAGAATGACATGACGGCTTTTTAAATGACTTCACGACAGTCCTTCCAAATGATTTTGGAAGGAGGACAATATTTGGGTCCTTTTTGGAGAAAAGTTTTTTCTTCTCGGTCCTGGACGATGTTGAGGTCACCTGTAATAACATTACCACTAGGTTCATAAGTAAACTTCAAGCTTGTACAATTTCAGGTCAAGGGTGAATTTTGATTAATTTCAGGATTTTTGGTAACAGATGAATAATTAAAAATAAGGTCTCTTGTAGGTTTTGTATGTATAAGAAATAATGGGTGGTTCAATATTATCAAAATAAGGAGGAATAAGTTTGATAATTTTTGATTAACAATGAAGGGATATGGAGTAAATGCAAATGAGACAAATCTCTACAAATACATGGTAAAACACAGCAATGGAACAACGCTTTTTTGTTTTTCTTCACCTTGAAGTCATCATGAGTCTCTAAATATACTAGATACATCAATAAGGTCGATCCCTTTGTTGATATACGGTAAATTAAGGAAATATCTTTTATGGTCTAAAGGTTTATCAATTTTAGCAAAATGCGCTGAATAACATGTTTAGATCTAAACATGTATAGGAAAATGTTTAGATCTATTACACCTAATAGGAAGACGCGTCCCTAATCTAAACATGTTTAGATATTAAACATGTAATGTCTCGAAGTGCTTAGTGCCTAAACATAACGCGCATTTTCCCGTCAGTATATATATACACACACACACAACACCCGGTTAACAAAGGCGGCCATAGCGTGCAAAACCTCTCTCGTCATTGTTGGTGTGATTTCTTTAAATATAAGTTGGTAAGTATGCACGTACCATGGATTTTTATTTATTTCGGCTATGGGGTTAGAAAATGGCATTTCCAATCAGACTCAAATCAGAACTTTCAAAACAATATATATCTCACTGATCGTGTGACGGGTGTCGCCAGTGGAGCAGGACATGCTTACCCTTCCGGAGCACCTGATGTCACTCCCGGTTTTCATGGGAGTTCACACTATGAGTGCCTTAGTTCTTGATGTCGTCCTTTTTATTTCCGGGCATTGTGGATGTCTCACGTCCTTGTTTTGTCTTTGTTTTTCTCTGTTGCCGTTTTTGCCATTTTTTTTTGTACTTCGATTTTTGTAATCATCACTTTCCTTGTTCTTCGGTATTCTACTGCCATTGTTACAATGTTTGTATTTCGCAAATGAGAATTTTTATTATATTGAGAGTTTTATAAAACAACGGAATTAGAATACCGAAGTAACAAAAGAAGTATTGATCAAAGAAATCAAAGTCCACAGGCATTTTGATCGAATTCAAAAGTGACGACGACTGAACACTGGAGTTTTTATTGGCAGTATTGTAGTAGATCATGCTTTATCATCTGGAGCTCCTGATGGAACCTCCAGTTGTGGAGCTCCTGATGGTACCTCCGGTTGTGGAGCTCCTGATGGTACCTCAAGTTGTGGAGCTCCTGATGTTATCTCCAGTTGTGGAGCTCCTGATGGTACCTCTAGTTGTGGAGCTCCTGATGGAACCTCCAGTTGTAGAGCTCCTGATGGTTCCTCCAGTTGTGGAACTCCTGATGGTTCCTTCAGTTGTGGAGCTCCTGGTGGTATCTACAGTTGTGGAGCTCCTGATAATACCTCCAGTTATGGAGCTCCTGATAGTACCTCAAGTTGTGGAGCTCCTGATGTTATCTCCAGTTGTGGAGCTCCTGATGGTACCTCTAGTTGTGGAGCTCCTGATGGAACCTCCAGTTGTGGAGCTCCTGATGGTTCCTCCAGTTGTGGAACTCCTGATGGTTCCTTCAGTTGTGGAGCTCGTGGTGGTATCTACAGTTGTGGAGCTCCTGATAATACCTCCATTTATGGAGCTCCTGATGGTACCTCCAGTTGTGGAGCTCCTAGTGGTATCCCCAGTTGTTGTGAGGTTTACAATGTACAATGCTGTCGTTTTAACTGTGGCGTTGTTGTTTAGTTTTGTTCATTTGTTGTGTGTATCATATTGACTTCATTGTGGTTTTAATCTGAACTACAATGTTTTGGGACTTTCTAGAATTCTCGTCTTTCTCTTAGTTTGCTTCTGTAGCTTTTGTCGACGAATATTTATCCCAGGAAGGGAAGTAAACCAACGGCAATTAGTAACTGTTCTCATGGTAACTTCGATTATTTTTATCTGGCTACTGAGAGTGATTTAATAGATAATAGCTCCCCATAGTTCCAAAGAAACCTCTTTTTGCATCACAAAATGCACATTTAAAGACCTGATTTGGAAAAAATACCTTATTGCATATCTAGAAATTCACTTACAACGTACAAAGTTTAAAAGCTGTAGGTTTAATGGTCCATGGCAAAGAATGAAAGGACTCCAATATCAGATTACCTAGTATAACGATACCCCCTCTGACAATATAAAAGAATTAAAGAAGCAAAATGAAAAAAACGGGCATGGGTTCCCTTAATAGACTAGGTAGTAGGATTTGCTGTAATAATACACAATCAAAATGTCAATTCATACTTTTAGGCACTGCAATTTTTTTTTAATTTCCCTTTGCTTTATAACATAATCCACATTGCTCCCTAACATCCTTCGAGGTTACATTGAGCTACTTGTACTTTCAAATTACTAAAAATCTTCCAGATTATACTTTCCAATATAATTCTATAGTACACCAAATTTTAGTTGCCCCAGGGTACCTTTAATAAATATATTGTAAATGAAATCGTCTTAAAGATAGACTTTGGAGAAGTTCACTGCAATCCGAGTCGGAAGAATTATAATAAGAGACGTCACAAGATTCCCAACTTGTGGAATCTCAATAATAAATTGAAACGGAACAAAAGGAAGAAAAAAAAAACCAACAAGTTGCCAACCTCGTGTAGGAGACTTTTACATTGTTTGCTTTATTTAACAAGCATTACATGTATTAAATTGCGGTATTACTGTAAAACTGGCCTTACCACTAAAGATAAATCCCACTACTGAGCATAGCAATAAACTGAAACTCTTTTTCACTTATGTTGTTAATTAACAAAATACCGAAGTTACTGTCAATTTAGTTTTGATAGAGAGAAATTAAGCCAAAATCAGCTAAGGGCAGAGCTATGCGAGAGGGAGATACTCCTAAGTTTTTAACAAAATCTTGTTAAATTTAGATATTGCAAGTTTCGAAATAAAATCAGTTTTCGGGGTAGGACCGAGGTACTTGCTACTGGTTGGTAAATACCCTCGAGGACTAACAGTCTATCAGTAAAGAATACATCAATAAAAATTTTAAAAATTGGGCCACTGTCCAAGTTTTCGGTCTATGACATCACAAATATTGTGCTTTTATATGGTAATTTCATATATTCATTGTACAACCGATAAATCTTCGTAAAATCGTTTAGTTTAAAATTTAATGGTTGTTATGGTATTTAGTTAATTGCGCACAACAGACCATACGGAATTAAAAAATGTTGCGTTATTGACAGAAAATGTGGTTATGTTTTACACTTATTGCAAGGATTTTCCACTCATCAGCAGTGTTGGAATCAAATCATTTTTGAAAACAAGAACCCAAAATAAGTCAGAAAGAAGTACTCATTACGGAAAATGCCAAAATATATCGCAATGGGGCCAAATCCAGTACCAAGCATACGCACTGGGTAAAAAAGTAATTTCCTGCCATATTTAGTCCCTTAAATATTAGGACATTAAAGTACAAAAATTCTGCACATTACAATTCATTGAAAATTGGACAAATAGTTACGGCCATCGAATGATTCGAATGAAAGAATAAAAAAGCAGGGTCACAAGATCAGGGAAAAAATGTGTGCTTTTTACGTGTAACGTCAAACAACGTTTTGAAACTTATGAATGATGTAAAATGTATTGTCCATTGTTTTAGTGAAGTAATTAATGAAGCAAAGATAACAGAAAACACTTACAATGGCCGAACATTACAATCACATGCCAAAATCCACCTGGGAACTGCACAAGAAAAACAATGAAATGACAAAATACAAACATAGACAACGATAAGCTCGGGATAGCTATAAGTATTTATAAATATAAATTTTCTTGATCGTAAAAGTGTTTTTTCTTTCATAAATTTGATACTTTCACTTTGGTTTTTGCAATCATCCTTTCTTCTTGTTCTTTCAGTATTCTACTGCCATTGTTTCAGTTTAAATTCGGAGACTAATTGCCAAAGATACGAAAATTTGCATAGATCATTACGAATTTTGTTTGAACGTCTTATTATTTGATAAACCGGTATCTGGTGTTACAAAAAATTTGATTTGTGATTTTATTCTTTATGTAGAGACTCAGTATAAATGTTTCCGCAGTCTTGTTTTGTTACTAGGGTTTTACCATTCCCTATAACAACCACCTGTTGGATACCTTTTAGAGTTAATTTTTATCTGTGCCACCTTTAGTCATTGAAAGAAAAGGCAAAGCACAGAAAACATCGTGAAAATACAAGTTTTTAAATGAATTAAAGAATTTGATAGGTAAGTTCGTTCAATGCCAAAACATCTAAGGACAGAGAAATGCAAGAGGGAGATACTCCTTAGTGTTGAACAAAATTTGGTTAAATTTAAATAAGGCAAGTTTCTAGATAAAATCGGTTTTCAGGCCAGCACAGAAGTACTGGCTACTAGGTTGGTGAATACCCTCGGGGATTAACAGTCCACCAGCAGAGGCATCGACCCAGTGGTAATAAATAACATAATACCGAAGTTGCTGTTAATTTGGATTCTGCATATGCGCATTTCGACAACTTATGTCTCTTCAGTGCAGATAAAATCAAAATATTGGAAATCTATTTACTGATATATTTATAAAGACTGATAGAGTACAAATTATCAATAACATCTAAATAGAAAAGCCAAAATCATCTACAGACAGAGCAAAGCAAACGGGAGATAATCCTTAGTTTTGACCAAACTTTGTTAAATTTAGATATGACAAGTTTCCAGATAAATTCGGGTTTCAGGTCAGCACAGAAGTACTGTCCACTGGGTTGGTGAATACTCTCGGGGACTAACAGTCCACCAGCAGAGGCATCGACACAGTGGTAATAAATAACATAATACCGAAGTTGATGTTAATTTGGATTCTGCATATGCGCATTTCTACACCTTATGTCTCTTCGGTACAGATCTAGGAATAAAAACCATCCCAGGAATTCAGGAAATGTAATTTTTGAAAAATTTTATGTCTGAAAAGAGGAGTTTTTTTTTTTTACATTTTTTATCTTTAATTATTCAGGATTTCCGAATGACGATTTTTTATATAATGATTTAGGATTTCAGATAACAAAATGCCGAACAAACTGCTAATTTAAATTTTGCATATGGCCATTTCGACAACTTATGTCTCTTTCGTGCACATATAATCTAAGCATTTTGAAGAACATTAACTCAACATGTTTAAAAACGGTTAAAACAACAAATAGCCAATATGATCTAAATTGAACTCCAAATTATGCTAAGGACATAACTTTGCATGAGGGGATAATCCTTAGTTTCAAACAAAACTCACAAAAATTCAGATATTGCAAGTTTCCAAATAAAATCGGCTTTCGGGTCACCACTGATGGTCCACTAGCAGAGACATCGGCCCAGTGGTAACAAATGACAAAATACCGAACATACTATGAATTTAAATTCTGCATATGGCCATTTCGACAACTTATGTCTCTTCAATTACGACATTTTTTATGTAAGAGCAATACATTTTTGCTCATATTGTCCAGATTCTTTGAGTTTCAAATCAAAATTTGTTTTTTTTTATTAATCATCCAAATGTTTAACAAATTTACAGTTGACTATTATGTTCGATTAGCTAAATGATTCCGAGAATTCTCGATAAATTTGAAAACGTTCCCGCCAAAATATGACGTTTGGAGATACATGTAACGACACTCACAATTTGTTTGAAACGTCATATATTTTTGTACAAAATGCAACTTATAGGTACCAATTATATAACAGGAAGTTACAAAATCGAAATCGACTCCAGACTTTCAACAACGACTTTTTTTGTTGTTGTCAGAAAGTATGTCGAAATTATAAAGTGAGTGAGAACCGAACCCTAAATCCAAAACATCCTGGGACAAAGGCAACATCGGAAACAACAAAGAAACAGAGACATAACATGAGTACAGAAAAGAAAAATGAAGACACACACACACACACACACACACACACACACACACATGAACAACACGGACCCAATAAAACCCATGGGTGAGAGCAGGTGCATCGGTAGAGTATGAAAATAGACTTTTGATCTTAGTCTAGGACATTTAAGTTATTCCTATCCTGAAGAGATTGTTGGTGTAGCGTCTAAGTAATAGGTGATATTATGTAGGTGAAATTAACCATCCTTTTCTTTTTTTCCGAAAGATATATTATTGTGCATATATGTTAACAATGCCTCATGGTAATGCAACGATCCTATTCAGATTTTTGTCTCTTCCTGATTCTTTGTTAGTGTCAGACTAACTGTTGGCTGCCTTCGTTATCGATTTTTTAAATATAGTTGTTAATAAACAACATCAATACTTTTTGAAAAAAAAAGATTTTCATAATAATGAATTTTAGGATCTTGTTCTAGACAGCCACAGAAAGTGTCATCTCTACACTTTTTCAGGGAGGAATCGCGCAACCAAAAGAAGTTAATACTACAAAAGATAAAAGTGATACTAGTATGATTGTTTTTTTAAAAATAATAAATAAACGAACACATAAATGATAATAGACTTATTATAAATAAACGAACACATAAATAGATTTATTATAAATAAACGAACACATAAATGATAATAGACTTATGCACATGGGACAACATTCTAATGAAACCACCGTTACAACGCCCTCTTGAAGTAATTCAAGCGCTAATTCAGGCAAAGTTGAAATAATTTAAAATATTTCCAAATTGTGTTTTATCATAAAGGTGTTTTACAGAAGCTAATATTTATTCTTCAAACATCACATGAGTCGCTTTCTTCAATTTCAGTACTGAAGAAAGGATAAATGTTTCTATTTGTACAAGTTATCAATTATTTCCAAATTTCGAAATCAAACAAGGACAATTAATGATCCCAACTTTAGAGGAAATGCCTTTCAATTCCTTCACATATCTAACGACTCCCATGTTTTACTTAATGTCTTTATTATGCTGTCAGAAATTATATTTTAGGGGATACATTTTTCATAATATGTTTTAGGTCACTAGTGGATTTCTTTCAAAAAGTTAATGCTTACACATTTATGTAAATTCGATTACCATGTTGTAAATTCTCTCTTGTAAAAATTATACTGACGGATTTGTAGCATTCAATAAATGCGACCTCAGCATCTTGATCATTCATTTCATTTAGCAAAGCAACTTTATAATAAAGATGGATAAGCTTTCAAATTAATCAGGTCCAATTAAGGTAGTTGGAGTGTTCAAAACTGATCATCTTTTTTGTGCATCTAAGCAAAAAAATTCAATAATTCAGTGAGAATGTTGTCTGTATGATTTTGTGTGTCTTTAATACAATAATCTAAATAAAAATGAACAATAAGTGTCAAGTTTGTTTGATTAATATTACATATTTGCCAAAAATTCAAAATGTTTTATCAAAGGGAGATAATTCTATGCTAAAACATCATGGAATAGGTCAATTATTCTAAGTTTGTTAAAAACATAACGTAGTTTGTTAAAAAAATAAGGTAGTTGATCCCAGTTCTTTTTTTTTGTATTTGTCTAAAGTATTTTAACAAAACACATTTATTTTAATTTTCAAAAACAAATATGGGTTTTTTTTTATTTTTGGGTCTAAAATTACTTTAATTAAGTATCTCCCCTTTCTCAAAAAAAAAAAACAAAACTTCAAGTTTCATGATATTGCTTTTTCAAAAGATCCGTGACATATCTTTTTGTTATGTTTTTAAATTGAATTTCTATATCGTACAGATAAATATATAAAGTTAGGAAAAAAATGTATGCCTGCTGATAGAAAAACTATGCCCTTGAATTGTGGTATAGGGCTAGTTCCCATATAATTCTATTGTAAATATAGTGCAAAAACACCAAATTTGACTAGAACACTGTATTTTTGTTTTTACATTTTCGTGACCCCCAAAATATTTTTGCATATTTTAATTTTGCAAATTGCTCAAAGTTTCATCGTACAAATTAAAAAAAATATTATGTCAGAAACCAAGACACCAAACTACCTTTAGAATAATCGATTTTAATTTTCTTTAGGTCATCCCGACTGAAATTAATTTCTCCTATTTTCATGTTAGATGTGAAGTAATGGGTCAAAGTTATTCATTAAAAAAATGAATAAAGAAATGGTCATTTTATTTATTTTTTTGGTGCAAAATAGATAAATTCTAGCTGAAAAAAATCCTCGGACGCACATAAGTACCCTTAAACCTATGAAAAAACTACACTTACCAGAAAGGAATTTTTTTCAAGTGGACTATTAATTCATTTAGGTAAAATCTACCTGAAGTGTATACTTGTAGCAATACACGTTTCTTAACCAAAACTCTGCATGGGATAAAAGAAAAATCGGCAAAGACAGCGACCATTTGAAAAACTGGAACTGGGCACGGATTAAAAAAAATAATAATTTGCTTTCCATTTATTTGGGGAAAATATTATGTTTACAATAATGTCAGAAAAAAATAAAATGTTTTTCATTTGTTCAGAAAAAAGTACCATTTATGAAGAAAAAATGTTTTCAACATGCTATAAAAATATTTGTTTTTGACATTAAGTGACGTGGAGTAGAGTCCATGCCCATGACAGATTTTCAAATAGTCGCTACCTAATCATGCTGATTTGTTTTTACACAATGTGCAGTTTTTTTCTCCTGGTGGCACATAGATGTATAAGATCACAGCTTCTTAATTGAACTGCTTCGATCGTGGTAATATATTAGTAGTATGAATGCCAAGTTATTGTTTTTTGACATATTGAGAGATGTTTTCTTTCAGAAATCTGATTTGAGTCTATATTAAATAGGCAAGCACCAATTCATTCATTAGGGTTTGAACTTTTATGCCATATTTTAATGACAGTTAGTTTTAGGAGTTTTCATGGGATGTCGATTCAAATGAAAAGGAGGCAATGCATGTGACAGAAAATGTCTGCAACTACAATAAGAATACGTCATGTTTTACGTTTATGATGCTGTTTATTTGTAATGCCGTTAATGGGTTGGTGACAAATGCTACAGTGAGGACATTAGTCTATAACGACAACCGGACTAAGGCTCTTGACCAAAGCTATATTTAAATCTGGCTGAACTATCACGAGATATTAATGTAAATATATTAATTACATGACTGATTTTCACGAAGAAATGAAAGCATGAATTTCCGCCTATTTCATTGTAAGGATGTAAATTTCCATCAAATAAGCAGTTATTAAGATTTATAATCGTATAACGGAAACGTGTGATATTTTAATTCATGTTTTTTAAATGTAAGGAATAGATCAATGAACTTCTATGAAGTGGGAAGATCGTAGAATTTTTGAAAAATGATTTAATTTTAGATGTTTTTTCCTGCGAGTTATTTAGTATTACAAATAAGAGCGTAAAATGTGATGTCGTGGCGCTGACAGGTACTTGTATCTTGATATAAAAGATGGTTTTAGCTGTTATAAATCTTACTCAATTAAAATTTTGATAAAATTTACACTTAGATTTTTCTTTTATTCCAACAAATTCAAATTTATTCCAGCAATTTACTGTGTTTTTCAATTTTCAGATCTTCGCCTTATTTCCGTTACTAATTTATTGTTTTACATTTTGGTGAAGACGAAAACCTGAATGCAGAAAGAGGTCATGGTCAGCTGGAGCTTAAGTGTAACCAAATACACACACACACGCACACATCTGGAATGTAACCCATCTTCCATATCTGAAATCTATAAAATGAAAATGAAGAAAATTGGAATAATGGGTCACAAAAATATTTGCTAGATCCCCTTCAAAAGTTCGTTTTTCATTCAAGATTGCCACAAGCGGAGGATTATATTGAACTCCAAGGAAAAACCCCTTTGGAATTGGCCATTTCGTGGAAATGTGTTCTGGACCTGTTATTCCAATAAACTCCTCCCAAAAACATTAAAGCTCCATTTATTTTACCTTTCACAATGATAAGGCATGATATTGTCATAATTTTGATTTTGGCCTAAATTTGTGTTTTTGTTTTGTTGGGTGTGGTTGGACTTGGTCATTTTATTCAAATGTGTCTTTTTGAAGGGTCAATTCTGGATAACTCCTAATTGGATATATTAATAGGCTGTATGAGATGTAAATTTAAGTTCTTTAAATTTATTTAGCAAGTGCTTATAAATGTCCTTTGTTTTATATCCAACTATGGGGTCATTATATGTGTCCTACAGACACAAATAATAGTAGCTAAATTTTATACAAAACTTGATAGTAAACACATCAGGAATAACATTGATAATGGTAGTTTACCATTATTTTCATAATAAAGCATTGGCTAAAACGTTACTCTTCGATAACAAAGACAAATGATTTGCGTCCTTTACGTGATTAAAACAACATTCAAAATCCACTACATATCACGCTATGGCATAAGTAACAAAAATTCGAGAAGTATACACTACAAAACACTAAAAGTCTGAAACGGGCACTTTTTGTACTGAAAAGAACTAAAAAGTACTCGACCAGTCTCAACTTGTCTGAAAATTACTAAAGTAGTCTCGTCCAAAGTCTGATTCAGTCTGAAATTTACTGAACCAGTCTAGACCTGTCTCGACTAGTCTGGACTAGTACTGAAAATTTTTCGACCTGTCTCGACCAGTCTGATATAGTACTGAAAGAGTCTCGACCTGTTTGAACTTTATAGTAGGGTGCCCAAGAGACGATTTTTCCGATTTTGGGTTAACGGAATAACACACACCTGTATTATACATGTTTGAAAAGAGGATACGATGGCGCATCGCAATGACGATGTCGTAGAGATTGAATTTGGTCATTTTATTTTAGATGGGGTCAAAGGTCAGCTCCTAAAATTTTGAAAATTTTGATGCATTTCAAAGTGAGCCTGATTTCACAGATAAAACTGAAACGAAATTCGAATATTGTTGTAAATTTTATTGGGGTAGTTCTTTAGTTTTACTTTTTATAATGATTTGTCTCTTGTCTCTATTCAACAAATTTCAAAGGTGGCATTTTGTTTCATAGGCGCGTCATTTTAAATATTTGCACCTCCGTGATATAAGGGGTTCTTTCGGATATAAATTTCTGACTTTTATAGGATTTTTCTTTAAAGGAAAGCTTGAATCAAATTTTAAAAGTAACCGCTAAAAATAAACTAAGTTTAGGCGAAATAAATCGTTCTTTTGTTATTGGTATAAATAAGTCAATTCCCCCCCAAAACACCCACTGACATAAATCTTAGTAAGACCATTTGCACTGAAACAAAACCTTATAATATTATCTGAAATGATATTGAAAAGTGATTTTAAACGTGAAAACAAATACATGTGCTTGGAAAATCGAAACATAAGCAATGTAAAATTGTTACTAGATTCCCGCTATTTAACTAGACTTGGGCTTGTCAAGAAATTCTGACAAGAAATGATTAGAGTTATCTTTCCTTGTACACTCAAAAGAACGTGACCAATTGGCATGGTCTTCAAATCGACTAAAATTTGAAAGTTTTACGCCAATTTTAGCTTTTTATTTGTTGATTGCGCTTTAACGGCGGACATTACATCCATTATTTTTGGAGCATAGGTACAATTCGTATATGTACTTTCATTAAAGTTGGAATATTTCAGAAATAAAGCATAGTTATTTCGCATTTAATGAAAATGTCGTTAATTTAGACTAAAATTTACCCCGATGTTAATACCGATAAATTACAAAAACCAGTCAAAAATAACTTGCATTCTATGATTCAAATAAATATTTCAGGTCCGGACTTTACCGTAAATAGCTTTTTATTAACATGTAAGAGAGCACTACTATTTTCTATAACTTTAAAGATACCATATCCCAAGCACTATTTTTAGGGTACTCTTAAAAAAGGAGAAATTGGAGAAATCGTGACCACAGGAACTTTCTACGACAGCTAAATATTTTAAATTTAATAGTTGTTCTATCATTAAAAACAAAAATTAGCCGTGTGTGATTCCGTTAACCCAAACTCGAAAACTAAGCGTCTTTTTGGACCTTGTGCACCCTACTATTAGCTGGAAAGTCCCGACCTGTCTCGACCATATGGTCTGATATAGTACTGAAGGAGTCTCGACCTGTCTGCACTTGTACTGGAAAGTCTCGACCTGTCTCGACCAGTCTGATATAGTACTGAAGGAGTCTCGACCTGTCTGATTTAATACTGAAAGAATCTCGACATGTTTGAACCTGTCATGACCAGCCTGAATTATTAGTGAAAGAGTCTTGACCTGAGAAAAAAAAACACTTTAAAGTGTTTTTCTAACTTCATTTTGCTGAATAAACTGTACCTTCAGACATGTTAAAACATACTTATTAAAAGATCAAAGGTCTATATTTAAATAATAGAAATCTTTAATGCACCTAGAAATTTGTTACTGAAATAAAAAGAATTCTTTTCTCAAAAAAAAATATATTCTCTTGTTTACGTCAAACACAAATTTATGCATATAATAAATAAGAGAAAAAATATGAATCAATATAAAATGCACAAATGTGATAATTTGTATGGATAACATTTTAACATTTATTTCTCATATATTCTATTAATTGTTTATGATTGAAAATTGCACACGGATTTCCATCATCAGTTACACCTTCAAATAACAAACATGGGACAGGTGAGTGACATGGCCTCAGGTAAAAATTGTGTGTTCTGAGTTACATGTACCTTTTCATCTATGAATATTACAGGTACAGGTACCTTAAATAGCAATTTTTGACAACCACATGTTTCATATATTCCATATCATCCCGAGACATCCATAATAGCCCGTGGGCCGAAGGCCAAAGGGCTAATATGGGTCTAGGGGTGATATAGGATTTTATATGAAAAATGCCATATCATAAACTATTTATCATATACTTCAACAATTGTCCAGTTTTACTCTTATTTATTTCATAGAAAATGAAATGATGTAAACCTGTAAAATGTGTCATTTCGTAAGTGTCGTTTTTAACGGAATTTGTTTCAAAAGGAGCATGTTGGTTTCATTTTGGACTTCATTTATTATGTTGAAGAAACTAAAAGTAGACAACCTGTTATTTACAAAAACATAAAACAATGGAACGTTCACATATCAGTATAGCCAGAAGAAAAAAGGTTTTGCCACCTCACTCTTTCTTTTGTGTGTCACTGTGTTTTGAACTTTCAACAGACAATTCCCCTTGTTCAGTTGTTCGGTATTTTTCATTCAACAGACAGGATATTTTAGAATTAAAAAGAAAATTAATGGGAATATATTTCTTACTATTAACGTCAATAGAATAAAAAAGATGACAGGAAACACCTGTAATGGCCGAAAAACATAGCCACATGCCACAAAGTAAATAGGAACTGCACATGAAAAAAAAAACTTACAATAAAAATACAAAAGACAAACGTAAACAACGATAGGAGCTCGGGACAGCCGGACTTGGCACCGGCACTAGCAAAAGCCAGCGGTAGGATTAAACCGGTTTATGGGTACCCAAACCTCCCCCTTCTCTGTCCCGTTTCCCTATAGTATAATAAACATACGAATAAAACCCATACAGGTATACTACTAACTCCATGACCACAATCTAGAAAAGAAAAATGGGGGAACAAAACGTATTTTTGAAAGATGGGTCAAGGAGTGCTAACCGCTAAACTGCCGGCTAGCTCAAGGAGCCTAGTCTGCTCGTAAAACCCTGTCGCACTACGGAGGAATTCGAATTCAAAACTCCCAAATGGTTTGGTAAAGAATCATCATGTATTTCAGTAGACATCGGCAGTATCAGTAAGAGGCCAGTATGTGTGTAAAATCATCAGGTCACTGGATAACACAGCTAATTTAATGGACACGTGCAGAATATCCTGTCAATATCCCCTGTAGCGTAAAGAATGTAAGTTACGTCCCAGTTTTTCTGGATTTTTAATCACTTCCTGGCATTTTTTAAACAGATTTCCGTAAAATCGAGGATGGGAAGTGCCCTTAGTAATAAGCTGTTTGCGAGTGACATTATATTTAGATATCAAATGTTCATATCTTCGATAAAACTTTTTAAATGTATTTAACAATTTATGAAATCTGTAACCTTGCTGCAAAAGGTTTGAGGTGATAGTAAGCACATTTTGTATTGAAATTTGTAAATAAATTGCATTGCAATATTTTTACACAAGATCGTGCAAATGCAATTGTGGTTTCGTCATAGCCTATAGATCTACGTGTGTGTGATAATCACTTACATTTATTGTCAGCGCTTATATTTGGTAAAACAAGGGTCCTGGAATAGCTGAAAAGTGATTCAAGGTGAACTTGCTTAATTTTTGCTAACACTGGTATTTTCTTCACAATTTCATAACAACGCGGGTCATTAACTTGAACAACTACATAATAGGAAGAAACATGTGACGGGTGTACAGTACAAATCTGCAAAAATGTTGCTTTTTCCCAGTAATTAAATAAATTGATTTATAACTTGAGTGGGTAAAATTGTACTGTGATTCTTTGTTTATTCCATGAATTGGAAAATCACAGTCGCAATTTTGAAAAATCCTTATTTTACGCCATGTAATACGGATTTCATATTACACGCCCGTGTAAAACGGATTAAATATCACGACCCCTGAAGATATGACTGGCTTGATTCTTTCTTTATGACACATGCAAAAAGACACATATCTTGAGTAATGATATGATAAAGTATATTATTTTCTGTTCCTCATATGGTAATGCTAGCTGATATTGTGAATTAAAATTTTTTGATACTT
>MJUU01022283.1:2971-18120 GCA_002080025.1 Modiolus philippinarum | reverse complement strand
TTCTCTGTCCCGTTTCCCTATAGTATAATAAACATACGAATAAAACCCATACAGGTAGACTACTAACTCCATGACCACAATCTAGAAAAGAAAAATGGGGGAAACAAAACGTATTTTTGAAAGATGGGTCAAGGAGTGCTCGCCGCTAAACTGTCGGCTAGCTCAAGGAGCCTAGTCTGCTGGTAAAACCCTGTCGCACTATGGAGGAATTCAAATTCAAAACTCCCAAATGGTTTGGTAAAGAATCATCATGTATTTCAGTAGACATCGACAGTATCAGTGAGAGGCCAGTATGTGTGTTAAATCCTCAGGTCACTGTATCCCACAGCTAATTTAACGGACACGTGCAAAATATCCTGTCAATATCCCCTGTAGCGTGAAGATTGTAAGTTACGTCCCAGTTTTTCTGGATTTTTGATCAGTTTCTGGCATTTTTTAAAAACATTTCCGTAAAATCGAGGATGTGAAATGCCCTTAGTAATAAGCTGTTTGAGAGTGACATTATATTTAGATATCAAATGTTCATATCTTCGATAAAACTTTTTAAATGTATTTAACAAATTATGAAATCTGTAACCTTGCTGCAAAAGTTTTGAAGTGATAGTAAGCACATTTTGTATTGAAATTTGTAAATAAATTGCATTGCAATATTTTTACACAAGATCGTGCAAATGCAATTGTGGTTTCGTCATAGCCTATAGATCTACGTGTGTGTGATAATCACTTACATTTATTGTCAGCGCTTATATTTGGTAAAACAAGGGTCCTGGAATAGCTGAAAAGTGAATCAAGGTGAACTTGCTTAATTTTTGCTAACACTAGTATTTTCTTCACAATTTCATAACAACGCGGGTCATTAACTTGAACAACTACATAATAGGAAGAAACATGTGACGGGTGTAGAGTACAAATCTGCAAACATGTTGCTTTTTCCCAGTAATTAAATATATTGATTTATAACTTGAGTGGGTAAAATTGTACTGTGATTCTTTGTTTATTCCATGAATTGGAAAATCGTAGGTCGCCATTTTGAAAAATCCATATTTTATGCTATGTAATACGGATTTCATATTACATGCCCGTGTAAAACGGATTAAATATCACGACCCCTGAAGATATGACTGGTTTGATTCTTTCTTTATGACACATGCAAAAAGACACATATCTTGAGTAATGATATGATAAAGTATATTATTTTCTGTTCCTCATATGGTAACTTTTTAAACATCTTTGAGTTTATGGTCTTCCAAACGTTTAGATTTTATCTGCACTGATGAGACATAAGTTGTCGAAATGCGCATATGCAGAAAGTAAATTCACAGTAACTTCGGTATTTAGTTATATGGTAATGCTAGCTGATATTGTGAATTAAAATTTTTTGATACTTTATATATAACAGTAGTAAAACCATATGACGAACATTTTGCAATCAAATTCATGAAGGGTTGATTTAAGAATTTAATTTTTAAACACTAAATTAATTTACTGATTCAAAGCATATATAAGAGATTTCCATGATCAAGACTATTTCATTACAATTTTAGACTAGTTGAGACAAGTCGAGACTCTTTCAGTAATACATTAGACTGATAAGACTGGTCGAGACAGGCCGAGACTTTCCAGTACAGGTTCAGACTGGTCGAGATTGGTCGAGACTCTTTCAGTACAGGTTTAGACTGGTCAAGACAGGCCAAAATTTTTCAGTACAGGTCCAGACTAGTCGAGACTGGTTCAGTAAATTTCAGACTGAATCAGACATTGTTCGAGACTACTTAAGTAATTTTCAGACAAGTTGAGACTGGTCGAGTACTTTTCAGAACTTTTCAGTACAAAAAGTGCCCGTTTCAGACTTTTAGTGTTTTGTAGTGATAGTCTCACGACGAGATACTTGGTTTCTCGCAACAGATACTAGGTTTATGTATTTCGTGAAATCGTGCCTTTACAATCATACATATTTAACTTGATTGTTTCGATGTTGCTGTATTCTATCTTAACCTACATTCTTTACATAATAGGGAATATGGACAAGATATTCTGCTTGGATCCGTTAAGTTGGTTTTAAGATCTAGTGACCTGAAAATTTTGCACACATACTGGCCTCTCACTGATACTACTGAAATTTATGATGATTCTTGACCAAACCTTTCGTGAATTTAGTTTGATTTTTCATCTGTGGTATGTCAACATTCTACCTGCAGACTAGTCGCCTTTAGCTAGCAGACAGATTTTCGGCGAGCATCCCTTGACCCATCTTCCAAATTACGTATTGTCTTTTTCTTTCCCTCAACAATTGTGAAGTTAGTGGTTTACCTTTGCACCTTAACTAAACACATTCTAAATTTCTAAAATCAGTATTGTATGGACACGGGTTATGTATTTTGGTATATGCATGAAATCATTATGCTAAACTCCTCATGGGAAGGGATCTTGGTGGTAGTTGTATACTGAGGGTACATAACTTTATTTGTCAGTTGGTAATGGGTCTGGGACTGGCATGTCAGTTAACTGCTAGTAGTCTTTTGTTTATGTCCGTATATTTAGTTCTTTCAGTTTCATATTTTACAAATAATTAAATACCGAAGTTACTGTGAATTTACTTTCTGCATATGCGCATCAGTGCAGATAAAATCTAAACGTTTGGAAGACCATAAACTCAAACAATTGACTCAGTCCTATTGCTAACTGAATTTTACTGTTGTTAGGATTTTTTTTTATTTATCACATTTGCTATAGGGGGCTTAATAAAACTAGTTTTACCCCGACGCAGCAGGTTTGCGCCTGTCCTAAGTCAGAAAATTTATTAAGCCTTTGTGTGTCTTGTCTGCTTTCTAGTTAGTTTACTTTATGTCTATAGGAGTCTAGGATGATGTTTATTTCGCTGAACTTGATTACTCTTTATTTAGNGGCCAAATCCGACCTGCCGTTGGGTGTGGGGGTTTCCTCGCCGCTCATTGTAGATCTTATGGTGGCTTTGAGTTGTTATTACTCTCCTTTGGGTCGTTGTCTCTTTGACACATTCCCCGTTTCCTTTCTTTTTTTCTACCTGTATTAGGTGTTATGCTTATTTTTTTTTAATTTAGAAAAAAACAGATAAAGGGGAGGTTAGGACACCCATAAACCGGTTTAACCCTGCCGCTGACTCTTACTGGTGCCTGTACCAAGTTCGGCTGTCCCGAGTTCCTTATTTGTTTACTTTTAGTTTTTTGTGTTTTTCCCGAGAAAAATTGTAGCATGTAATTGTAATTTTCAGCCATTGTAGATATTTCCTGTTATCTCCCTTTTTTCATTAAGATGTAATTTTAAAAGGCGACAAAATTATTCAATATTTAAAAGCTGTTATTTTATATAGTAAAACATAAGTTTGTATCATTAAAAAATGTTCATTTCATCTTATCTATATTTCTTGATTTTTAAATTTTATGCTTTTATCTTTTAGAATTTTTTTATCTATCTTTACATAGCAATATATTGTTTTATGGCCGTTTTAAGTTTTTTCCCATTTTTCACAACAGTCCACGATATGGCATATTATGCTGTGTTAGGTTGGCGTAAAACAACAATCAATAAATCATTTATTTTTCTTTCCCTCAAACTTCATTACCAGTCTTGCATGACAAGGTATGTCATTTACCTGTCCAAGGTCGGTGGTTCTTCTGGGTATTGTGGCTTGCTTTAGCATTAAATTTGACCATGATATAGCTGAAAATTGCTGAACGTAACGATAAACCCTATACAAATATAATCTGGCTTGGCTGACAGTAAACATCCAAGAAGAACTGATGTTGGAAATGTAGGCAGTATCTGTCGGTTTCTATAACTTAAGGGAGTACGAGTGTCAGAAATTCTGTAATTAAAATGCCGGCCTTTTATTTTAAAGAACTTTGCTAATAGAACAACATGAGCAATCCATGTAAGAATTTTTTTGAGATATGTGACTGGAAGCAGTTCTATTTAAAGTTTCTTTCAATTTTTATGAACTGTTTAAATACCTTGAAATATATGAAAATATAATTGGAAATTTATAAAATTTTATACATCGACTATTTAATGCATTTAAAGTGACTTATGACCAAAAAATATGATACATGTGTAAAAAAATTTAATCCTGTTTAAATGGATAAAACCCAAGGATATCAAATGCTTCTCAAATCTTACGCTCACATTCCCTTCATGTCAGCACATATTCTATCGCATATTATTTTTATAACCAGTATTGTTCTACCCACATTTTCATAATTATCTTGAATGAGGAGGTAATTTTTTTTTTTCAACATGAACTAGTTTTTGAGTTTTTCATAGGAAATGTTTACTAACCGATTTGTCATCAAATAACCATGAAAAATTACTCGTTTTATTCCTTTTTGTCCAGACATGAAAATATATCTAATTTATTAATGAAAAATTTTGCCGTTGGCCAGAAATGCTAACAGGAGATATGTTTATAACAGTAATGTAGTGCGTGTTCGATAAACCGATTTCTTAAGATAAATATTGCCTATTTAGTAAATTGATTTCTAGAGATTTGAAAAGTTTAAAAGATACATGATTTAACAAAAATGGAATTGCGATGTGTTTATATGATATATTTGGAAAATCCACTGAACCAGCTCATGAATATACAGAGCGCGTCATAATCTGTATTTTCGTAATTACTATATAATTAAAAAAACTAGAGGCTCACATGAGGCTGTATCGCTCACCTGATGACTGGTTTTATTAATGGTCACGAAGAGACCACCAATTCATAACCAACTGGGTTCCAATTGGCTCAGTAGGTGCACAGGAGAAGACATTTGAATGCATTTTTCATAGGGTCCCTATATTAAACTATGTTCCACGCTGGCGGCCATCTTGGATGAGGTACGAACGTCAAAATCACAAACTTTGAGGTGGACAAGCCAAGGACTATTGTGACCAAGTTTGGTTGAATTTTGCTTGGTAGTTTCAGAGGAGAAAACTTTGGATGCATTTCCCATAGGGTCCCTATGTTAAACTATGTTCTCTGCTGGCAGCCACCTTCAATGAAGTTTAGACATAAAAATCACAAACTTTCAAGGGGACCCCCTAAAGACTATTGTAATCAAGTTTGGTTCCAATTGGCTCAGTAGTTTCAGAGAAGAAAATCTTTGAATACATTTCCAATAGGGTCCTATGTTAAACTATGTCCTGTGCTGATGACCATCTTGGATGAGGTGCGAACATAAAAATCACAAACTTAAAAGGGGACCAGCCAAGGACAATCATATCCAAGTTTGGATCCTATTATCCAAGTTTGGATCCTATTGGCTTATAGTGGTTTCAGGAAAAAAAAATCTTTGAATGTATTTCCCATAGGGTCCCTATGTTAAACTATGTTCCCCGCTGGTGGCCATCTTGGATGAGGTACAACCACAAAAATCACAAACTTTAAAGGGGACCACCTGAGGACTATTGTGACAAAATTTGGTCAACATTGGTTCAGTGGTTTCAGAGGAGATTTTTGAATGCATTTCCCATAGGGTCCTATGTTATACTATGTTCCCTAGTGGCGGCCATCTTGGATGAGATGCTAATCTGCTGGACATATGAAGAAATTGTAGTACTGGAAAAGCTCAACACTTTTGCAATTTACATTTAACCTCCATCTCAAACAGTTTTTGAAATAACAGTTAAAAAAATCATGAAAATTCAAAGAAAAAGGGGCCATAACTCCAGATCATGCTTACCCTTCCGGAGCACCTGATGATACCTCAGTTTTTATAGGGGTTCACACTGCTAGTGCTTTAGTTTTGTGGCGTTCTTGTTCATTTTTGTTTGTTTGTTTTGTCTTTGTCATACTGTCTCAGTTCTTGTTGCTGTGAGTTGCCGTGATGTTGGATTTATGATTTTGGAATTTCCCCTTTCCTTTTCTTGCTTCGGTATTCGTTTGCCGATGTATCCTATGTAGGTCAACAGAATTTTTCAAAATTGCAGGAAATGTGATCTTACTATGCTGACCATTTTTGTAATTTAAACTTCACTTCTATCTTCTATCATTTTCAATATAGAAGACTAAAAGTAACAAAAAAAAAAAACCGAAAATTTTACGGAAAGGGGCAATAACTCCAAGATGGGTTATCGGATATTCATCAAAATTGCAGGGCGGGTAGATCTCATCATGCTGATCATTTTTACTGCATCAGAATTTTGATATCTGTAACCGTTATTCGAGTAATTTGCAAAAAACAGCAATTTACCCTTATGTTCTATTTTTAACAGCAGCCATGTTGTTTGGTCTACGGACATAAAAATCACAAACTGTAAAGAACATACTCTGGTGATGATTCAGGCCAAGATTGGTTAGTATTGGCCCAGGAGTTTCAGAGGAGAAGATCTTTGAATAAAAGTTATCGGACGGACGGACGACGGACGGACGACGGACGCCGAGGGATGGCAAAAGCTCACATGGCCTTTGGCCAGGAGAGCTAACAAGATCCAAAAAAAAATGGAATTGCGAAATACGAAAATCCACTGATGTGGCTCATGAATAGACAATACAGGGCACTGCATGGAATTAATATTTAAAGATAATTCACTCAAAGTAAATCTTATCAAAGTATGATTATAAAAACGCAGACACAGACATACGTATAAACTTCGATTAAAAATCTAAGACCTATATGGTTAATGTATCCTGTCTCTTCCGTTTATTTTATGTTTGTTGGTAATTACTACATATCATCACAATTCTAATATCATTTGGAATTTACACTGGAAAAATAAATGACAACGAGAATGGCATAATTGTCATTAAGGACAACTTAAATGCCTATGCATGCAGCTCAAATTTCAAGAAATGTGACAAAAAATTACAAATAGGGATAGTTAATGCCGAATGCGTGCAATTTTCATGGCAGTAGAACAACTCGAATACCTATGCGTGCAACTCAAATTACAAGAAAGGCGACAAAATGCTAATTTGGGCAAGTCCTTGCCTCTGCGAAAAAATCAAATGCCAGTAAGGCCACAAAAACTCCAATAAAAGCAATTCAAATGCCTATACCAGCTCACAATTACAACTAAAAGCGATATGTATTCTCAAGCTATCTACAAATTGAATGATATCACTGAAACATCTATCTGCAACTTTTTTTCTATAAGTTGCAATGATTTTCCATATATACGTTCATTTAATTCCAATCTTCAGCCCAAACCTACAAAAAAAACAGAACAAAAAAAAATAAAATAAAAAAAGGACATGCATAGTAATTGTAGAAATTGTACCATTGTGGAGACGAACCTGAAGGCAGAGAAGGATAGACAAAGAATAAGGAAGTTGTTCTTAATGACATACATTTTTTTGTATTCAAACCGGAAGTGAAAAAATGATTTGCTCCCGATTTCCTTGATGCTTACGGTACAAAACCTAAATTAAATTTCTTAATTAACATGGAAGAGAAGAAAAACATTGTCCTCGGGCATTTTAGATAAATGCTTATTTTGAATTCATAAATAAGCACAGGGGGAACCAAAAGAGAAATTAAGAAATAGTGTTCTGTGATAAAGAATAAGATAGGTTTATCCACTGTATCGCATTGAACGCACAAGGAAAACATAAAGAATACTACGCTAATCTTAGCAAATATGTGTTTCAATACATTTATATTGATGAAACTGAATGTGATAGCAAAAAAGCGGCAATGTCACAGTGCTCAATAGCATCGAAAAGGCATATGTCGAAGAGTTATTTCACAGTGTTCATTCGAAACGAAAAGGCATATGACCAAGCGTCATGCCACAGTGCTCATTAGCAACGAAAAGACAAATGACCAAGCATAATGTCACGCCGCTCAAAAACAACGAAAAAACAAATGACCAAGCATAATGAGATATGTGTTCATGCGCCATGTGTTGGCTGCTCTTTTCTTAGCTCCTTGATTTTACAGGATTAACTGCTGTTATAGTTCATGATCGAATATGAAATTTGACATATACCAGCATAATATATTAAAGATTTCATTGATGATTTCAATTTTTGGATTGATTGTGTATTTTTGGAGTAATTCAGATTTTAAAAACAATAGTGAACTTAATTGTGAAAATATATCAACACCTGGATTAATGATGTGTGAACAACTTTTAATGAGGATTAATTATGATAGATCAACTCTGTACAACATTAGAAAGTCTGTGAGTGCCCAAGGCAATAGTCTTAATCCTACTTTAATGCAGCACATAAAACATTTAGGAATTAAGGATAATAAAAGAGGAAAGAGAGGTGGTCAAAATAAATTAAAAACGATAAAAAGAAATTGGGACAGTAATCAAGGTGTTAATGTGAATAACTTGCAAACTTTACCACAAGAAATAACAACAATAATTGGAAATGAACGTTCCTCAAATGTGACATCTAACACCCATAACATGAATAATATTATTCAAATAAAAACTGAAGTTATAAAAATGGCAAAAGGTAGAAAAACCATTAAATTATGCTCTATCAATCCAAGATCCGTAAAGAATAAAACCATAGCAATAAATGATTTCATCATATCAAATGATTTTGATATTGTTGCCATCACAGAAACTTGGCTAAATAGTACAGTAGAAAAAACATGCATTAGTGAACTTGTTCCAAATGGATATGCCATAAAACAAGTCCCCCGTCCTGGGAAAGTGCGTGGTGGCGGAATCGCTGTTATTTACAAGTCAAACATTAACATCAAAATGTTGACATCATCAAAGGATGGCAATTTTACAACATTTGAACACATCGATTGTAATGTTACATTAAACAAATACTCCATGAGACTGTCCATACTATACAGGCCACCGCCATCACAAAAGAATGGTCTAAGTACTACTGAATTTCTTGACAATGAGTTACCACTATTTCTTTCGCAGTTTGCAATTAACGACAAGCCAGTAATTATTGTTGGTGACTTGAATGTCCACCTAGATAAAACAACCGATACAGACTCAATTAAATTTAATAGTTGTCTAGAAACCATTGGCATGAAACAACATGTCAAAGTACCAACGCATGTAGCAGGTCATACTCTTGATGTTGTAATTACTACAGACACTGGTGACACCGTGACAAATATAGATGTGGTTGACCCAGGGTTACCCGATTCTAATGGGAAATCATCACGGGACCACTTTGCCGTTATATTTAATGTTCAAGCGGAAAAGCCATCTCCAATAAAGAAAACCCTGTCTTACCGTAAATATAGATCAAACAACGGCAGTAGAATACCGAAGGAACAAAGGGGTGAAATTCACAAAAATCGAAGTCCAAAGACAGGGCAAAAACAGGAACACAGAAAACAATGACGTTAGACACAAAAACAATGACACCAGACAGACACAAAGCACAGAACCAGAAACCACAACATTCAGAACAAAGGCACTCACAGTGTGAACTCCAGTGAAACTGAGAGTGACATCAGGTGCTCCGGAAGGGTAAGCATGTCCTGCTCTGTTAACAGCACCCGTCACACTGTGAGTGATTCAATCCGGGAAAATGTCAAAGTCGGTAGTCAAATCCGGGAAGACGTGAATCTAGCTGAAAATGTCCACTTTCATTTGGGATACTGACACGTCATATCTTTCAATGATGCTATGGTGACGTCCATAGGATTTCTTGAGGGATGAAATTAACAAAGGTTGAACAAATCCCTGACTAAGCAGCTTTTGGGACAGTGTTTTTGCTCTGTTCAAAAATTCACTGTACAAACTACAAGCTCGACAGTAACGAATCAACTGTGAAATGTCCACTCCATAGGCTGGAGAGGTAGGTACATTGCTGCTAAGAAAGGGAAAGTTCACAATGGGGAAATTAAAATCATCACAAATGACATTACCTCATTCAAAAATGACATTAGCTCACTTGATATTTTTGATCCAAATGTGATTATTTCTGACTTGGATGACCATGTAAAACAACTGAACGATAGTCTTAGTTCACTTATTGACAAACATGCTCCTATAATTACAAAAACCATCACCCTCCGACCGACAAGTAACTGGTACAATGAAGAACTACATGAATCTAAACATCTGAAGCGCAAACTCGAACGAAAATGGAGAAAATCAAAACTAACAATAGATCACGAGATATACCGAAATCAATGTGCAGCTACAAACAAACTGTTAAAGCAAACACGAGTCAACTTCTATTCTGAAAAAATAGAGTCTTGCGGTCGTGATCAAAAAACTTTATTTAAAGTTACAAAAACTCTTCTTGGTAGAACCAAAGAGACCATATTACCAACATCGTCTTGCGCCAAGAATTTAGCTCAAGACTTTAGTAACTTTTTTGACGGAATTAGAAGCAAAATAACATCAGAGAATCTGATGACGAATGAAACATCAATAGTTACCGCTGATGAATACACACCTCTAGTAGATCAACTTGTTGAATTTATACCGGTTACAGAAGAAGTTAAAAAGATAATATTAAAATCTTTCTAGTAAATCTTGAGAACTGGTTCCAATGCCGACTTGGTTATTGAATGAATGCATAGATCAACTGCTACCATCTCTCACAAAAATTATCAATCATTAATTAAAGAATTGGATATGTGCCAATGTCTTTCAAAAGTTCGATTATAAGACCACTTATTAAAAAACCTGATTTGGACTCAAAAACTATGAAAAATTATAGGCCGGGTTCCAATTTACCGTATGTATCAAAAATACTAGAGAAAGTAGTGGACCATCGCTTAGAAAGTCGCTTATTGTTAAACAACTTACACGAGCAACATCAGTCTGCAAACAGAAAGTTTCATAGCACCGAAACAGCTCTTTTGAAAGTTCAAAACGACATCTTAAACTCACTTGATGGAAATGATGTGACAATGTTGGTTATGCTGGACTTATCAGCTGCCTTCGATACGATAGATCATAACACTTTACTGCAAAGACTTCAAATTCATTTTGGTGTAACAGGGATACCATTACAATGGATAACATCTTACCTTTCAGATCGCCAACAATCTGTCACTATTGATTGAGAACTATCGGAACCGGTACAGCTGAACTACAGTGTTCCGCAGGGGTCTGTTCTCGGGCCGAAATTTTTCACCATGTATACAAAGCCTGTTGGTGCGATATGTCAAAAGCATAATTTGAATTACCATTTTTACGCTGACGATAGTCAACTTTATCTCTCATTTAAACCAAAATCAAGTGTTGCTCAGGAGAAAGCATTACAACAGGTTGAAAACTGTTTGACCGAAATTGTCCACTGGATGAAAAGTAACATGCTCAAAATAAATGCTGATAAAACTGAAGTCATCATATTCTCATCTAAACAAAATGAAAAACATGTTAAATCAATGTCTGTAAGAATTGGAGATGAGAACATTCAACCATCCAAAAGTGTTAGAAACCCTGGTGCCATTCTAGACAGTAATATGACCATGGAAAAACACATAAGTTCAGTGTGTCAATCAGGATACGGACAACTACGCCAAATCGGTCACATAAGAAAGTACCTTAATACCAGTGCAACAAAATCTTTAGTCAACTCTCGTGTTACATCCCGCATAGACTACTGTAATGGACTGTTATGTGGTGTCCCAAAGACATCGATCAATAAAATTCAACATCTTCAAAACACGGCAGCTCGTGTCATAACAAAGACATTACGAAATGAACAAATAACACCTGTGTTAAAAGAATTGCACTGGACACCTGTCATTCATAGAGTGGACTTTAAGATACTCGTCCAAACATACAAAGCATTGAACGACCAAGCACCTGCATATATAAAAGACATGTTAGAACTTTACAATCCACAGTGAAATTTACGATCTCAGAACAATACAAAACAACTTATTGTTCGGAAAGTAAAACAGTCAAACATGGTGACCGAAGTTTCTCCTCCGTTGCACCAAGGTTATGGAACTCTCTCCCAAATCCTATAAGAGACTCAAAGAATGTGAACACTTTTAAGAAATCTCTGAAAACCTATATTTTTGGTAAAGTTTATGGTAACTGACACTGTTTTTGATTCATTCATTGATTGATCACATATAGCTTTTTAAAATTTTAGTATTATTTTAGATTTCAGATCACATGTTTTTTTGTTTTTTTTAACTGATATTCGGTGTAAAACTGTTGAATATACAGGGGTTAGATAATTCTAAATCTTTATTTTATACGAGATATTTTGATGTTTTTGTTATGCATAATGGTATATTCTTTCGTGAGAATTTTAATAGATTTTATGAAATAGTGATTATATTCATTTAACTAGTTAAAGTATTCATATATGGTTTTAATTCGGAATAATAATCTTATTTATAAATGCATTTCTTTTAAGTAGGATCTGTACATACTTATTTCCTGATAGCTATGTCTATTTTTTAATTCAATCTTATGTATATTTATTTTTACTAGTACTTCACATTTGCATTGTATGCCTCTTGTTTTTATGTGTATTTGTAAAGCGCTTTTGAACATTGTACCTTTTATGAAAAGAGCGTTATGTAAATGTGGTTTATAATAATAATAGTAATAATAATGTCACGGTGCTAACAAAGAACGAAAAGGCAAAGTACCAAGAGTAATGTCAAATTGCTCAAAAACAACGAAAAGGTATATGACCAAGAGTAATGTCACAGTGCTCAAAAACAACGAAAAGACATACGACCAAGAGTAATGTGACGGTGCTCAAAAACAACGAAAAGACATATGACCAAGAGTAATGTCACGGTGCTCAAAAACAACGAAAAAACATATAATCAAGCGTAATGTCACAGTGCTCAGTAGCAACGAAAAGCATATGACCAAGCTTAATATCATAGTGCTCAATTGCAATGACAAAAATGTGACCAAGCGTAATGTCACAGTGCTCCATAGCATTGAAAATGCATATGACCAAGCGTAATATCACCATGCTCAATAGCATTGAAAAGGCATATGACCAAGCGTAATGTCACAGTGCTAAAAGGAAACGAAAAGGCATATGACCAAGCGTAATTTCACAATATTGTTCAATAGCAACGAAAAGGTATTTAAAAAACATTCAAAATGCTCCTCTCATGAGTAACTTTACTTCTTCTTGATGGCTTTGAGTTATCATAGAATTATTACAATCATAAGAAATGTTTATAGAGAATCTCACATTCTTCGCTATTCCTTGGACAGGTAATTTCAACTTCTCTCGAGGATATTGCGTTGTAGCATAATTGTTGCACTCTCTTTGGATAATTTTCTGCTTTTGCCGATTTCGCTTTGAACTCCAGAGTCTGGTAGAGTTCTATAGAATGAGAAATATCTCGTAATATCAAATACATCCTCCTACTTCTAATTGGCAATCAACAAAAACTCAATTTCAAAATTTCGAAGTTACAGTGAATTTAGTTTCTCTATATACGCATTTCGACAACTTGTGTCTCCTCAGTGCAGATAACATTTGCATTCTGAACGAAATTTAGATTGAAAATAATAATCCATGGATAGGCACCGATCAGTTTCAAACTGTTTTAATTTAATTCATAGTATTTTTGTACTTTGTTATTTGTTAGATCATAGCATCATAGAAAGATATGACGTGTCAGTATCCCAAATGAAAGTGGACATTTTCAGCTAGATTCACGTCTTCCCGGATTTGACTACCGACTTTGACATTTTCCCGGATTGAATCACTCACAGTGTGACGGGTGCTGTTAACAGAGCAGGATATGCTTACCCTTCCGGAGCACCTGATGTCACGCTCATTTTCACTGGAGTTCACACTGTGAGTGCCTTTGTTCTGAATGTTGTAATTTCTGTTTCTGTGCTTTGTATCTGTCTAATGTTATTGTTTTTGTGTCTAACGTCATTGTTTTCTGTGTTCTCGTTTTTGCCCTGTCTTTGGACTTCGATTTTTGTGAATTTCACCCCTTTGTTCCTTCGGTATTCTACTGCCGTTGTTGTTACCACGCAGTAGCCAGTACTTCGATGCTAGCCCGAAAACTCATTTTCTATGCAATATCTTAATTTAAGAAAATTGATTTTAAAACTAAGGGGAATTTTGCCCTTGCATAGCTCTACCCTTAGCGCATTTCGGTTTTTCTATATAGACCCTATTAATGATTGTTCTCTAAAAGCTTTTTAACATATTTCGGTTATAGATAGAAAAAAGAAGGGAAACGGGGAATGTGTCAAAGAGACAACGACCCAAAGGAGAGTAATAACAACTCAAAGCCACCATAAGATCTTCAATGAACGGTGAGAAAACCCCACACCCAACGGCAGGTCGGAGTCGGCCCCTGAACAAAGAGCAATCAAGTCCAGCGAAATAAACATCATCCTAGACTCCTATAGACATAAAGTAAACTAACTAGAAAAAGGACAATACACACAAAGGCTTCATAAATTCCTGACTTAGGACAGGCGCAACCCTGCTGCGGCGGGGTTAAACTAGTTTTATTGGATCCAAACCTTCCCCCTGCAGCCAATGTGAAAATTAAAAAACAATCGTACCAAAAGCAAAATCCAGTTGGCAACAGGACTGAGTCAATTGTGAAAAATGAAACTGAAAGAACTAAATATACGGACAAAAACATGAAATCACAAGAGACTACTTACAGTTAACTGACAAAACAGCTCCAGACCGGATGTCCAAATGTTTTGATTTGATCTACACTGAAGACACGATAGTTGTCGAAATGGCAATTTGTTAAGAATTGAATGTAATTTTTGGTAGTTTTATTGGAGTGTAAAAGCGTGGACCGTAGCACATTTTGAATGAAGCGCGCTAGCGCTTGATGTGAAAAATGTGAAAAATATTGCATTCAATACTTATAATTACATTCCGAATTGAATACAATATTTTGTAGTTTTATTGGAGTGAAAAAGCGTGGACCGTAGCACATTTTGAATGAAGCGCGCTAGCGCTTGATGTGAAAAATGTGAAAAATATTGCATTCAATACTTATAATTACATTCCGAATTGAATGCAATATTTTGTAGTTTTATTGGAGTGTAAAAGCGTGGACCGTAGCACATTTTGAATGAAGCGCGCTAGCGCTTGATGTGAAAATGTGAAAAATATTGCATTCAATACTTATAATTACATTCTGAATTGAATGCAATATTTTGTAGTTTTATTGGAGTGAAAAAGCGTGGACCGTAAGTTTTCACACAAGATAACTTAATGAAATTCGTGGATGATGTACCATTTCCTAGTTTAGATT
>MJUU01022282.1:75193-85410 GCA_002080025.1 Modiolus philippinarum | reverse complement strand
CCCTAATGTAAATAACTGTAACCCTACCCCTAATGTAAATAACTGTAACCCTAACCCTAATGTAAATAAGTCTAACCCTACCCGTAATGTAAATAACTATAGCCCTAACCCTAATGTAAATAACTCTAACTCTACCCCTAATGTTAATACCTGTAACCCTACCCCTTATATAAATAACTGCATCCTTAACCCTAATGAAAATAACTCTAACCCAACCCTTTATGTAAATAACTGTTACCCTACCCCTTCTGTAAAGAACTGTAACCCTAACCCTAATGTAGATAACTGTTACTCTAACCCTAATGTGAATAACTGTAACCCTGCCCCTACTGTAAATAACTGTCACTCTAACCCTAATGTAAACACCTGTAACCCTACCCCTAATGTAAATAACTGTAGCCTTAACCCTAATGTAAATAACTGTAACCCCTAACCCTAATGAAAATAACTGTAACCCTACCCCTAATGTCAATAACTGTAACCCTACCCCTAATGTAAATAACTGTAACCCTAACCCTTATGTATATAACTGTAACCCTACCGGTAATGTATATATGTAACCCTTACCCCTATTTATATAATCTAATTAACAGTAACCCTACCCGTAATGTATATTACTGTAACCCTGCCCTAATTTATATAACGGTAATCCTTCCCCTTATGTACATATCTGTAAACCTACCCCAAATGTAAATAACTGTAACCCTAACCCTAATCTAAATAATTGTAACCCTAACCCTAATGTAACTAACTGTAATCCTACCCCTAATGCAAATTACTGTAACCCTAACCCTAATGTAAATAAATCTAACCCTTCCGATAATGTAAATAACTCTAACCCTAACTCTAATGTAAATAACTGTAACCCTAACCCTAATGTAAATAACTGTAACCCTAACCGTAATGTAAATAACTATTACCCTAACCCTAATGTAAATAACTCTAACCCTAACCGTAATGTAAATAACTATTACCCTAACCCTAATGTAAATAACTCTAACCCTAACCCTAATGTAAATAATTGTAACCATAAACCTAATGTAAATAACTCTAACCAAACCCCTAATGTAAATAACTGTAACCCTAATGTAAATAACTCTATCCTTCACCCTAATGAAAATAACTCTAACCCAACCCCTTATCTAAATAACTGTAACCCTACCCCTGATGTAAAGAACTGTAACCCTACCCGTAATGTAAATAACTGTAACCGAAACCCAAATGTAAATAACTGTATCCTTAACCCTAATGTAAATAACTGCAACCCTAGCCTCAATGTAAATAAATGTAACCGATCCCCTAATGTAAATAACTCTAACCCTAACCGTAATGTAAATAACTGTACCCCTACCCCTAATGTATATAAATGTAACCCTAACCGTAATGTAAATAACTGTACCCCTACCCCTAATGTAAATAGCTGTAATCCTAAACGTAATGTAAATAACTGTTACCCTAACCCTAATGTAAATAACTGTAACCATGCCCCTAATGTAAATAACTGTTACCCTAACATTAATGTAAATAACTGTAACCCTAACCCTAATGTAAATAACTGCAACCCAACCCCTAATGTAAATAACTGTAACCCTAATGTTAATTACAATAACCCTACCCCTAATGTAAATAACTGTATCCTTAACCCTAATGTAAATAGCTGTAACCCTACCCGTAATGTAAATAACTCTAACCCTAACCCTAATGTAAATAACTGTAACCCAACCCCTAATGTAAATAACTGTAACCCTAATGTAAATTACAATAACCCTACCCCTAATGTAAATAACTGTAACCCTAACCCTAATGTAAATAGCTGTAGCCCTACCCGTAATGTAAATAACTGTAACCCTAACCCTTATTTAAATAACTGTAACCCTTCCCCTAATGTAAATTACTGTAACCCTAACCCTAATGTAAATAACTGTAACCCTAACCGTCATGTATATAACTGTAACCCTACCCCTTATGTATATAACTGTAACCCTTACCCTAAGGTATAAAAATGCAACCCTACCCCTAATGTATCTAACTGTAACCGTAATCCCTATGGGTATAGCTGTATTCCTAACCCTAATGTGTATATATGTGCGCCTAACCCTAATGTATATTTCTCTAACCCTACGCCCTATTTATATAAATGTAACCCTACCCCTAATGTATATTACTGTAACCCTGCCCTAATGTATATAACTGTAATCCTTCCCCTTCTGTATATAACTGTAAACCTACCCCAAATGTGTATAACTGTAACTGTATCCCTAATGTAAATTACTGTGACCCTGCCCTTGATGTAAAAAACTGTAGCCCTAACAATAATGCAAATAAGTGTAACCCAACCCCTAAGGTAAATAACTGTAACCCTTCCCCTGATGTAAATAACTATAACCCCTAACCCTATTGTAAATAACTGTAACCCTAACCCTAATCTAAATAATTGTAAACCTACCCCTAATGTAAATAATTGTAACCCTACCCCTAATGTAAATAATTGAAGCCCTAACCCTAATGTAAATAACTCTAACCCTACCCCTAATGTAAATAAATCTAACCCTACCCCTAATGTAAATAACTGTAACCTTAACCCTAATGTGAATAACTGTAACCCTAATCCTAATCTAAATAATTGTAGCCCTAACCCTATTGTAAATAACTGTAACCCTAACCCTAATGTAAATAACTCTAACCCTACCGGTAATGTAAATAACTGTAGCCCTAACTCTAATGTAAATAACTGTAACCCTAATGTAAATAACTGTAACCCTATTCTTATGTAAATAACTGTAACTCTACCGTTAGTGTAAATAACTGTAACACTAACCCTAATGTAAATAATTGTAACCCTACCCCTACTGTAAATAACTGTATCCCTAACCCTAATGTAAATAACTGTAACCCTACCCCTAATGTAAATAACTGTAACCCTTATGTAAATAACAATAACCCTACCCGTAATGTAAATAACTGTATCCTTAACCCTAATGAAAATAACTCTACCCCAACCGCTTATCTAAATAACTGCAATCCTGCCCCTACTGTAAATAACTGTAACTCTTGCCCTAATGTAAATAACTGTAACCCTACCCCTAATGTAAATAACTGTAGCCTTAACCCTAATGTAAATAACTGTAACCCTAACCCTTACGTAAATAACTGTCATCCTGCCCCTAATGTAAATAGCTATAACCCTCACCCTAATGCAAATAACTTTAACAGTACCCCTAATGTATATAACTGTAACCCTAAACCTTATGTATATAACTGTAACCCTTACCCTAATGTATATAAATGTAAACCTACCCCTAATGTATACAACTGTAACCCTACCATTAATGCATATAACTGTAACCCTAGCCCCTATGTGTATAGCTGTATTCCTAACCCCAATGTATATAAATCTGCGCCTACCCTAATGTATATTTCTCTAACCCTACGCAATATTTATATAAATGTAAACCTAACCCTAATCTATTTAAGAGTAACCCTACCCCTAATGTATATTACTGTAACACTGCCCTAATGTAGATAACTGTAATCCTTCCCCTTATGTATATAACTGTAAACCTATCCCAAATGTGTATAACTGTATCCCTACCCCTAATGTAAATAACTAACACTAACCGTAATGTAAATAACTGTAGCCCTATCCCTAATGTAAATAACTGTAACCCTACCCCTAATGTAAATGACTGTAACCCTATAACTTATGTATATAACTGTAACCCTACACCTAATGTAAATAACTGTAAGCCTACCCCTAATGTAAATAACTATAACCCTAACCGTAATGTAAATAACTGTTACCCTAACCCTATTGTAAATAACTGTTACGCTACCCCTAATGTAAATAGCTGTAACCCTAACCCTAATGTAAATAACTGTAATCCTATCCCAAAGGTAAATAACTGTAACCCTAACCCTAATGTAAATAACAATAACCCTACTCCTAATGTAAATAACTGTATCCTTACCCCTAATGAGAATAACTCTAACCTAACCCCTTATGTAAATACTTGTAACCCTACCCCTAATATAAATAATTGTAACCCTACCCCTAATGTAAATAGCTGTAACCCTAACCCTAATGTAAATAGCTGTAACCCTGCCCCTACTGTAAATAACCGTAACCCTAACCCTTAATGTAAATAAATGTAACCCTAACCCTAATGTAAATAACTGTAACCCTACCCCTAATGTAAATAACTGTAAGCCGAATCCTAATATAAATAACTGTAACCCTGCCCCTAATGTAAATGACTGTAATCCTAACCCTAACGTAAATAATTGTAACCCTACCGCTTATGTTAATAACTGTAACCCTTACCCTAATGTAAATAACTAATCCTAACAGTTATGTATATAGCTGTAACCCTACCCCTTATGTATATAACTGTAACCCTTACCCTAATGTATATAAATGTATCCCTACCCCTAATTTATACAACTGTAACCCTACCATTAATGTATATAATTGTAACCCTAGCCCCTATGTGTATAGCTGTATTCCTAACCCCAATGTATATAATGTGCGCCTAACCCTAATGTATATTTCTCTTACCCCACACCCTTTTAGTATAAATGTAAACCTAACCCTTATGTATTTAACAGTAATCCTACCCCTAAAATATATTACTGTAACCCTGCCCTAATGTAAATATCTGTAATCCTTCCCCTTACGTATATAACTGTAAACCTACCCCAATTGTGTATTACTGTAACCCTGTCCCTTATGTGTATCAATCTAACGATTCCCTTTATGTATATAACTGTAACCCTAACCCGAATGTATATAATTGTAACCCTACCGTAATGTATGCAACTGGAACCCTACCCTTCTTGTATATAACTGCAACCCTTACCCATTGTAACCTTACCAGTAATATATATAACTGTAACCCTACTCCTAAGGTATATTGCTGTAATCTTACCCTTAATGTATATAAGTGTATCTCTACCCCTCATGTATATAGCAGTAACCCTACCCCGAATGTATATTACTCTACATTACCTCTAATACGTATATAACAGTAACCCTACCCCTAATGTCTATAACTGTAGCCCTAACCCTATTGTACGTAACAGTAACCCTTCCCCTAATGTATATAACTGTAACCCTACCACTGATGTTTATAACTGAAACCCTACCCCTAATGTATATAATGGTAACCCTAATCCTCATGTAAATAACTGTAGAGTTAACCCTAATGTAAATAACTGTAACCCTATCCCTAATGTAAATGACTCTAACCCTAACCCTAACGTAAATAACTGTAACCCTACCGCTAATGTAGAAAACTGTAGCCCTAACCCTAATGCAAATGATTGTAACCCTAACCCTAATGTAAATAACTGTAACCCTAACCGTTATGTATATAACTGTAACCCTACCCCTTATGTATATATGTAACCCTTACCCCTATTAATATAATCTAATTAACAGTAACCCTACCCGTTATGTATATTATTGTAACCCTGCCCTAATGTATATAACTGTAATCCTTCCCCTTATGTATATAACTGTAAACCTACCCCAAATGTAAATAAATGTAACCCTATCCATAATATAAATAACTGTGACCCTACCCCTAATCTAAATAATTGTAACCCTAACCCTATTGTAAATAACTGTAACCCTAACCCTAATCTAAATAATTGTAACCCTAACCCTAATGTAAATAACTGTAACCCTACCCATAATGTAAATAACTGTAACCCTACCCATAATGTAAATAACTGTAACCCTAACCCTAATGTAAATATATTTAACCCTACCGGTAATGAAAATAACTCAAACCCTAACTCTAATGTAAATAACTGTAACCCTACCCCTAATGTTAAATAACTGTAACCCTAACACTTATGTAAATAACTGTTACCCTAACGCTAATTTAAATAACTGTAACCCTACCCTTAATGTAAATAATTTTAACCCTAACCTTCATGTAAATAACTGTAACCTTACCCCTAATGTAAATAACTGTATCCTTAACACTAATGTAAATAACTCTAACCCTACCCTTTATGTAAATTACTGTAACCCTAACCCTAATGTAAATAACTGTAACCCTAACCCTACTGTAAATAACTGTAACCCTACCCCTTATGTAAATAACTGGTACCCTACCCCTAATGTAAATAACTGTAACTCTACCATTAATGTAAATAACTGTAACCCTAACCTTCATGTAAATAACTGTAACCTTACCCCTAATGTAAATAACTGTAGCCCTAACCCTAATGTATATAACTGTAACCCTTACCGTTATGTATATAACTGTAACCCTACCCCTTATGTATATAACTGTAACCCTAACCACAATGTATATAAATTTAACCCTACCCCTACTGTATACAACTGTGACCCTAAGATTAATGTATATAACTGTAACCCTAGCCCTAATGTATATAGCTGTATTCTCACCCCAATATATATAAAAGTGCGCCTAACCCTAATGTATATTTTTCTTACCCTACCCCCTTTTAATACAAATGTAAACCTAACCCTTATCTATTTAACAGTAACACTACCCCTAATTTATATTACTGTAACCTGACCTAATGTATATAACTGTATTCCTTCCCCTTACGTATATAACTGTAAACCTACCCCAATTGTGTATAACTGTAACCCTCCCCTTATGTGTATCAATCTAACTATTCCCTTGATCTATATAACTGTAACCCTAACCCTAATGTATATAATTGTAACCCTACCGTAATGTATGCAACTGGAACCCTACCCTTCATGTTTATAACTGCAACCCTTACCCATTGTAACCTTACCAGTAATGTATATAACTGTAACCTTATCCCTAAGGTATATTGCTGTAATCTTACCACTTATGTATATAAGTGTATCCCTACCCCTCATGTATATAGCAGTAACCCTACCCCGAATTTATATTACTGTACATTACCTCTTATACGTATATAACAGTAACCCTACCCCTAATGTATATAACTGTAGCCCTAACCCTATTGTACGTAACAGTAACCCTTTCCCTAATGTAAATAACTGTAACCTTACCACTGATGTTTATAACTGCAACCCTACCCCTAATGTCTATAATTGTTACCCTAAACCTCATGTAAATAACTGTAGAGTTAACCCTAATGTAAATAACTGTAACCCTACCCCTAATGTCAATGACTGCAACCCTAACCCTAACGTAAATAGCTGTAACCCTAGCGCTAATGTAGAAAACTGTAGCCCTAACCCTAATGCAAATGATTGTAACTCTAACCCTAATGTAAATAACTGTAACCCTCACCATTATGTATATAACTGTAACCCTACCCCTTATGTATATATGTAACCCTTACCCCTATTTATATAATCTATTTAACAGTAACCCTACCCGTAATGTATATTACTGTAACCCTGCCCTAATGTATATAACTGTAATTCTTCCCCTTCTGTATATAACTGCAAACCTACCCCAAATGTAAATAACTGTAACCCTATCCCTAATGTAAATAACTGTGACCCTACCCCTAATGTAAATAATTGTAACCCTAACCCTATTGTAAATAACTGTAACCCTAACCCTAATCTAAATAATTGTAACCCTTACCCTAATGTAAATAACTGTAACCCTACCCCTAATGTAAATAACTCTAACCCTAACCCTAATGTAAATAACTCTAACCCTACCCCTAATGCAAATAACTGTAAACTTACCCCTTATGTAAATAACTCTAACCTTAACCCTAATGTAAATAACTTTGACCCTAACCTAAATAATTGTAACCCCAACCCGAATGTAAATAATTTTAACCCTCACCCTAATGTAAATAACTCTAACCATAACCCTAATGTAAATAACTCTAACCCTACCGGTAATGTAAATAACTGTAATCCTATCTCTAATATAAATAAGTGTAACCCTAACCCTAATGTAAATAACTGTAACCCTACTCCTAATGTAATTACTGTAACCTGAACTCTAATGTAAATAACTGTAACCCTACCCCTTATGTATATAGCTGTAACCCTACCCGTAATCCATATAACTGTAACCCTAACCTTAAGGATTATAACTCTAACCCTACCAAAAATGTGTATAGCTGTTATCCTAACCCTTATGTGTATAATGTAACCTTACCCCTAATATATATAACTGGAACCCTACCACTAATATATATATAACTGTAACTCTTACCCCTATGTATATAACTGTAACCCTACCCTTATGTATATAACTGTAACCCTTACCCTAATGTAAATAAATGTAACCCTACCCCTTATGTAAATAACTGTAACCCTAATTTAAATAACTGTAACCCTGCCCCTACCGTAAATAACTTTAACTCTAACCCTAATGTAAATAACTGTAACAGTACCCCTAATGTAAATAACTGTAGCACTAACCCTACTGTATATAAATGTAACACTAACCGTTATGTATATTACTGTAACACTATTCCTTATGTATAAAACTGTAACCCTTACCCTAATGTACATAAATGTAACACTACCCCTAATGTATACAACTGTAACCCTACTATTAATGCATATAACTGTAATCTTAGCCCCTATGTGTATAGCTGTAATCCTAACCCCAATGTATATAAATGTGCGCCTAACCCTAATGAATATTTCTCTAACCCTACGCCCTATTTATATCAATGTAAACCTAACCCTAATCTATTTAACAGTAACCCTACTCCTAATGTATATTACTGTAACCCTGCCCTGATGTATATAACTGTAATTCTTCCCCTTATGTATATAACTGTAAACCTACCCCTAATGTATATAACTGTAACCCTACCCCTAATGTAAATAACTGTAACCCTAACCCTTATGTAAATAACTATAGCCCTAACCCTAATGTAAATAACTGTAACCCTACCCTTAAAGTAATTAACTGTAACACTACAACTAACGTAAATAACTGTAACCCTACCCTAATGTAAATAACTATAACCCTAACCCTAATGTAAATAACTGTAACCCTTCCCCTAATGTAAATAACTGTAACCAAACCCTTACTTAAATAACTGTAGCCCCCAAACTTTTAATGTAAATAACTGTAGCCCTAACCCTAATGTAAATAACTTTAACCCTACCCCTAATGTAAAAAACTGTAACCCTAACCCTAATGTAAATAACTGCAACCCTAATGTAAATAACTGTAACCCTACCCCTATTGTAAATAACTGTAACCCTACCCCTAATGTAAATAACTGTAACCCTATCCCTAATGTTAATAACTGTAACCCTAACCGTTATGTAAATAACTGTTACCCTAACCCTAATGTAAATATCTGTAACCCTACCCCTAGTGTAGATAACTGTAACCCTTACCGTAATGTAAATAACTGAAACCCTACCCTTAATGTAAATAATTGTAACCCTAATCCCAATATAAATAACTGTAACCCTACTCTTATGTAAATTACTGTAAGCCTACCCCTAATGTAAATAACTGTAACTCTACCCCTTATGTAAATAACTGTAACTCTAACCTTCATGTATATAAATGTAACCTTACCCCTAATGTATACAACTGTAACCCTACCTTTAATGTATATAACTGTAACCCTAACCCTAATGTATATAGCTGTATTCTCACCCTAATGTATATAAATGAGCGCCTAACACTAATGTATATTTTTCTTACCCTACGCCCTTTTAGTATAAATGTAAACCTAACCCTTATGTATTTAACAGTAACCCTACCCCTAATATATATCAATGTAGATAACTGTTACCCTAACCCTAATGTGAATAACTGTAACCCTGCCCCTACTGTATATAACTGTAACTCTACCCCTAATGTAAATAACTGTAACCCTACCCCTTATGTATATAGCTGTAACCCTACCCGTAATCCATATAACTGTAACCCTAACCTTAAGGATTATAACTCTAACCCTACCAAAAATGTGTATAGCTGTTACCCTAACCCTTATGTGTATAATGTAACCTTACCCCTAATATATATAACTGGAACCCTACCACTAATATATATATAACTGTAACTCTTACCCCTATGTATATAACTGTAACCCTACCCTTATGTATATAACTGGAACCCCAACCCTAATGTAAATAATTGTAACCCTACCACTAATATAAATAACTGTAACCCTAATGAAATAACAATAACCCTATCCCTAATATAAATAACTAATAACTGTATCCTTAACCCTAATGAAAATAACTCTAACCCAACCCCTTATGTAAATAACTGTAACCCTACCCCTAATGTAAA
>MJUU01022282.1:54578-65280 GCA_002080025.1 Modiolus philippinarum | reverse complement strand
ATAACTGTAACCCTACCCCTAATGTAAATAACTGTAACCCTAACCCTTATGTAAATAACTATAGCCCTAACCCTAATGTAAATAACTGTAACCCTACCCTTAATGTAATTAACTGTAACACTACCCCTAACGTAAATAACTGTAACCCTACCCTAATGTAAATAACTATAACCCTAACCCTAATGTAAATAACTGTAACCCTACCCCTAATGTAAATAACTGTAGCCTTAACCCTAATGTAAATAACTGTAACCCTAACCCTAATGTAAATAACTGTAACCCTTACCCTAATGTAAATAAATGTAACCCTACCCCTTATGTAAATAACTGTAACCCTAACCCTAATTTATATAACTGTAACCCTGCCCCTAACGTAAATAACTCTAACTCTAATCCTAATGTAAATAACTGTAACAGTACCCCTAATGTAAATAACTGTAGCACTAAAACTACTGTATATAAATGTAACACTAACCGTTATGTATATATGTAACACTACCCCTTATGTATACAACTGTAACCCTACTATTAATGCATATAACTGTAATCTTAGCCCCTTTGTGTATAGCTGTAATCCTAACCCCAATGTATATAAATGTGCGCCTAACCCTAATGAATATTTCTCTAACCCTACGCCCTATTTATATCAATGTAAACCTAACCCTAATCTATTTAACAGTAACCCTAATCCTAATGTATATTACTGTAACCCTGCCCTGATGTAGATAACTGTAATTCTTCCCCTTATGTATATAACTGTAAACCTACCCCTAATGTATATAACTGTAACCCTACCCCTAATGTAAATAACTGTAACCCTAACCCTTATGTAAATAACTATAGCCCTAACCCTAATGTAAATAACTGTAACCCTACCCTTAATGTAATTAACTGTAACACTACCCCTAACGTAAATAACTGTAACCCTACCCTAATGTAAATAACTATAACCCTAACCCTAATGTAAATAACTGTAACCCTACCCCTAATGTAAATAACTGTAACCAAACCCTTACTTAAATAACTGTAACCCCCAAACTTTTAATGTAAATAACTGTAGCCCTAACCCTAATGTAAATAACTTTAACCCTACCCCTAATGTAAAAAACTGTAACCCTAACCCTAATGTAAATAACTGCAACCCTAATGTAACTAACTGTAACCCTACCCCTATTGTAAATAACTGTAACCCTACCCCTAATGTAAATAACTGTAATCCTACGCCTAATGTAAATTACTGTAACCCTACCCCTTATGTAAATAACTGTAACCCTACCCCTAATGTAAATAACTGTAACCCTAACCGTTATGTAAATAACTGTTACCCTAACCCTAATGTAAATATCTGTAACCCTACCCCTAGCGTAGATAACTGTAACCCTTACCGTAATGTAAATAACTGTAACCCTACCCTTAATGTAAATAATTGTAACCCGAATCCCAATATAAATAACTGTAACCCTACTCTTATGTAAATTACTGTAAGCCTACCCCTAATGTAAATAACTGTAACTCTACCCCTAATGTAAATAACTGTAACCCTAACCTTCATGTATATAAATGTAACCTTACCCCTAATGTATACAACTGTAGCCCTACCTTTAATGTATATATCTGTAACCCTAACCCTAATGTATATAGCTGCATTCTCACCCTAATGTATATGAATGAGCGCCTAACACTAATGTATATTTTTCTTACCCTACGCCCTTTTAGTATAAACGTAAACCTAACCCTTATGTATTTAACAGTAACCCTACCCCTAATATATATTAATGTAGATAACTGTTACCCTAACCCTAATGTGAATAACTGTAACCCTGCCCCTACTGTATATAACTGTAACTCTAACCCTAATGTAAACACCTGTAACCCTACCCCTAATGTAAATAACTGTAGCCTTAACCCTAATGTAAATAACTGTAACCCGAACCCTATTGTAAATAACTTTAACCCTGACCCTAATCTAAATAATTATACCCCTAACCCCTTATATAAATAACTGTAACCCTACCCCTAATGTAAATAACTGTACCCTAGCCCTTATGTAAATAACTGTAGCCCTACCCCTAATGTAAATACCTGTAGCCCTAACCCTAATGTAAATAACTCAAACCCTAACCCTATTGTAAATAACTGTAACCCTAACCCTAATCTAAATAATTATAAACCTAACCCCTCATGTAAATAGCTAACCCTACCTGTAATGTAAATAACTCTAGCCCTAACCGTTATGTATATAACTGTTACCCTACCCCTAATGTATATATGTAACCCTTACCCCTATTTATATAATCTAATTAACAGTAACCCTACCCGTAATGTATATTACTGTAACCCTGCCCTAATGTATATAACTGTAATCCTTCCCCTTATGTATATAACTGTAAACCTACCCCAAATGTGATTAAACGTAACCCTATCCCTAATGTAAATAACTGTGACCCTACCCCTAATGTGAATAACTGTAACCCTAACCCTATTGTAAATAACTGTAACCCTAACCCTAATCTAAATAATTGTAACCCTAACCCTAATGTAACTAACTGTAATCCTACCCCTAATGTAAATTACTGTAACCCTAACCCTAATGTAAATCAATCTTACCCTACCGGTAATGTAAATAACTCTAACCCTAACTCTAATGTAAATAACTGTAACCCTAACCCTAAGGTAAATAACTGTAACCCTAACCCTAATGTAAATAAATGTAACCGGCCCCCTAATTTAAATTACTCTAACCCTAACCCTAATGTAAATAACTGTACCCCTACCCCTAATGTAAATAACTCTTACCCTAACCGTAATGTAAATAACTATTACCCGAACCCTAATGTAAAGAACTGTAACCATAAACTTAATGTAAATAACTGTTATCCTAACCCTAATGTAAATAACTGTAACAATAACCCTAATGTAAATAACTGTAACAATAATGTAAATTACAATATCGCTACCCCTAATGTAAATAACTGTATCCTTCACCCTAATGAAAATAATTCTAACCCAACCCCTTATCTAAATAACTGTAACCCTACCCCTGATGTAAAGAACTGCTACCCTAACCCTAATGTAAATAACTGTTACCCTAACCCTAATGTAAATAACTCTAACCATACCCCTAATATAAATAACTGTTACCCTAACATTAATGTAAATAACTGTAACCCAAACCCTAATGTAAATAACTGTAACCCAACCCTAATGTAAATAACTGTAACCCTAATGTAAATTACAATAACTCTACCCCTAATGTAAATAACTGTATCCTTAACCCTAATGTAAATAGCTGTAACCCTACCCGTAATGTAAATAACTGTAACCCTCACCCTAATGTAAATAACTGTAACCCAACCCCTGATGTAAATAGCTGTAACCCTAATGTAAATTACAATAACACTACCCTTAATGTAAATAACTGTAACCCTAACCCTAATGTAAATAGCTGTAACCCTACCCATAATACAAATAACTGTAACCCTTCCCCTTATGTATATAACTGTAAACCTACTCCAAATGTGATTAAACGTAACCCTATCCCTAATGTAAATAACTGTAACCCTAACCCTAATCTAAATAATTGTAACCCTAACCCTAATGTAACTAACTGTAATCCTACCCCTAATGTAAATTACTGTAACCCTAACCCTAATGTAAATCAATCTTACCCTACCGGTAATGTAAATAACTCTAACCCTAACTCTAATGTAAATAACTGTAACCCTAACCCTAATGTAAATAACTGTAACCCTAACCCTAATGTAAATAAATGTAACCGGCCCCCTAATTTAAATTACTCTAACCCTAACCCTAATGTAAATAACTGTACCCCTACCCCTAATGTAAATAACTGTACCCCTACCCCTAATGTAAATAACTCTTACCCGAACCCTAATGTAAATAACTGTAACCATAAACTTAATGTAAATAACTGTTATCCTAACCCTAATGTAAATAACTGTAACCCTAACCCTAATGTAAATAACTGTTACCCAACCCCTAATGTAAATAACTGTAACCCTAATGTAAATTACAATATCGCTACCCCTAATGTAAATAACTGTATCCTTCACCCTAATTAAAATAACTCTAACCCAACCCCTTATCTAAATAACTGTAACCCTACCCCTGATGTAAAGAACTGCTACCCTAACCCTAATGTAAATCACTGTTACCCTAACCCTAATGTAAATAGCTGTAACTCTACCCGTAATGTAAATAACTGTAACCTAAACCATAATGTAAATAACTGCAACCCTAACCCTAATGTAAATAAATGTAACCGGCCCCCTAATGTAAACAACTCTGACCCTAACCCTAATGTAAATTACTGTAACCCTAACCGTAATGTAAATAACTGTTACCCTAACCCTAATGTAAATAACTCTAACCATACCCCTAATATAAATAACTGTTACCCTAACATTAATGGAAATAACTGTAACCCAAACCCTAATGTAAATAACTGTAACCCAACCCTAATGTAAATAACTGTAACCCTAATGTAAATTACAATAACTCTACCCGTAATGTAAATAACTGTATCCTTAACCCTAATGTAAATAGCTGTAACCCTACCCGTAATGTAAATAGCTGTAACCCTCACCCTAATGTAAATAACTGTAACCCAACCCCTGATGTAAATAGCTGTAACCCTAATGTAAATTACAATAACACTACCCTTAATGTAAATAACTGTAACCCTAACCCTAATGTAAATAGCTGTAACCCTACCGATAATACAAATAACTGTAACCCTAACCCTTATGTAAATAACTGTAACCCTACCCCTAATGTAAATAACTGTAACCCTAACCCTAATGTAAATAACTGTAACCCTAATGTAAATTACAATAAAACTACCCCTAATGTAAATGACTGTAACCCTAAGCCTAACGTAAATAACTGTAACCCTAACGCTAATGTACATAACTGTAGCCCTAACCCTAATGTAAATAACTGTAACCCTAACCCTAATGTAAATAACTGTAACCCTAACCGTCATGTATATAACTGTAACCCTACCCCTTATGTATATAACTTTAACCCTTACCCTAATGTATAAAAATGCAACCCTACCCATAATGTATACAACTGTAACCCTACCAATAGTGTATCTAACTTTAACCCTAGTCCCTATGTGTAATACTGTATTCCTAACCCTAATGTATATAAATGTGCGCCTAACCCTAATGTATATTTCTCTAACCCTACGCCCTATTTATATAAATGTAACCCTACAACTAATGTATATTACTGTAACCCTGCCCTAATGTATATAACTGTAATCCTTCCCCTTATGTATATAACTGTAAACCTACCCCAAATGTGTATAACTGTAACTCTATCCCTAATGTAAATAACTGTGACCCTGCCCTTAATGTAAACAACTGTAGCCCTAACAATAATGCAAATAAGTGTAACCCCACCTCTAATGTAAATAACTGTAACCCTTCCCCTAATGTAAATAACTGACACACTAACCCTTTTGTAAATAAGTCTAACCCTACCCCTAATGTAAATAACTCTAACCCTACCCCTAATGTAAATAACTGTAACCTTACCCCTAATGTAAATAACTTCAACCCTAACCCTAATGTAAATAACTCTAACCCTACCGGTAATGTAAATAACTGTAACCGTAACTCTAATGTAAATAACTGTAACCCTAATGTAAATAACTGTAACCCTACTCCTAATGTAAATAACTGTAACTCTACCGTTAGTGTAAATAACTGTAACACTAACCCAAATATAAATAATTCTAACCCTACCCCTACTGTAAAAAACTGTATCCCCAACCCTAATGTAAATAACTGTAACCCTACCCCTAATGTAAATAACTGTAACCCTTATGTAAATAACAATAAACCTACCCGTAATGTAAATAACTGTATCCTTAACCCTAATGAAAATAACTCTACCCCAACCGCTTATCTAAATAACTGCAATCCTGCCCCTACTGTAAATAACTGTAACTCTTGCCCTAATGTAAATAACTGTAACCCTACCCCTAATGTAAATAACTGTAGCCTTAACCCTAATGTAAATAACTGTAACCCTAACCCTTATGTAAATAACTGTCACCCTAAACCTTATGTATATAACTGTAACCCTTACCCTAATGTATATAAATGTAAACCTACCCCTAATTTATACAACTGTAACCCTACCATTAATGCATATAACTGTAACCCAAGCCCCTATGTGTATAGCTGTATTCCTAACCCCAATGTATATAAATCTGCGCCTACCCTAATGTATATTTCTTTAACCCTACGCAATATTTATATAAATGTAAACCTACCCCTAATCTATTTAACAGTAACCCTACCCTTAATGTATATTACTGTAACACTGCCCTAATGTATATAACTGTAATCCTTCCCCTTATGTATATAACTGTAAACCTATCCCAAATGTGTATAACTGTATCCCTACCCCTAATGTAAATAACTGTAACCCTAACCCTAATGTAAATAACTGTACCCCTAACCCTAATGTAAATAACTGTAACTCTACCCCTAATGCAAATGACTGTAACCCTACAACTAATGTATATAACTGTAACCCTACACCTAATGTAAATAACTATAACCCTAACTGCAATGTAAATAACTGTTACCCTAACCCTAATGTAAATAACTGTTACCCTACCCCTAATGTAAATAGCTGTAACCCTAACCCTAATGTAAATAACTGTAACCCTAACCCTAATGTAAATAACTGTAATTCTATCCCAAATGTAAATAACTGTAACCCTAACCCTAATGTAAATAACAATAACCCTACCCCTAATGTAAATAACTGTATCCTTAACCCTAATGAGAATAACTCTAACCCAACCCCTTATGTAAATAATTGTAACCCTACCCCTAATGTTAATAACTGTTACCCTAACCCTAATGTAAATAGCTGTAACCCTGCCCCTACTATAAATAACTGTAACTCCAACCTTAATGTAAATAACTGTAACCCTACCCCTAATGTAAATAACTGTAGCCTTAACCCCAATGTAAATAACTGTAACCCTAACCCGAATGTAAAAACATGTAACCCTGACCCTAATGTAAATAACTGTAACCCTACCCCTAATGTAAATAACTGTAAGCCGAATCCTAATATAAATAACTGTAACCCTGCCCATAATGTAAATGACTGTAACCCTAACCCTAAAGTAAATAACTGTAACCCTACCGCTAATGTAGATAACTGTAGCCCTAACCCTAATGTTAATAACTGTAACTCTAAGCCTAATGTAAATAACTAAACCTAACAGTTATGTATATAGCTGTAACCCTACCCCTTATGTATATAACTGTAACCCTTACCCTAATGTATATAAATGTATCTCTACCCCTCATGTATATAGCAGTAACCCTACCTCGAATGTATATTACTGTACATTACCTCTAATACGTATATAACAGTAACCCTACCCCTAATATATAGAACTGTAGCCCTAGCCCTCTTGTACGTAACAGTAACCCTTCCCCTAATGTATATAACTGTAACCCTACCACTGATGTTTATAACTGAAACCCTACCCATAATGTATATAATGGTAACCCTAATCCTCATGTAAATAACTGTAGAGTTAACCCTAATGTAAATAACTGTAACCCTACCCCTAATGTAAATGACTATAACCCTAACCCTAACGTAAATAACTGTAACCCTACCGCTAATGTAGAAAACTGTAGCCCTAACCCTAATGCAAATGATTGTAACCCAAACCCTAATGTAAATAACTGTAACCCTAACCGTTATGTATATAACTGTAACCCTACCCCTTATGTATATATGTAACCCTTACCCCTATTTATATAATCTAATTAACAGTAACCCTACCCGTAATGTATACTACTGTAACCCTGCCCTAATGTAAATAACTGTAACTGTAACCCTACCCCTTATGTAAATAACTGTAACCAAACCCTTACTTAAATAACTGTAACCACCCACCTTTAATGTAAATAACTGTAGCCCTAACCCTAATGTAAATAACTTTAACCCTACCCCTAATGTAAATAACTGTAACCCTAACCCTAATCTAAATAATTATACCACTAACCCCTTATATAAATAACTGTAACCCTACCCCTAATGTAAATAACTGTAACCCTAGCCCTAATGTAAAACTGTAGCCCTACCCCTAATGTAAATAACTCTAGCCCTAACCGTTATGTATATAACTGTAACCCTACCCCTAATGTATATATGTAACCCTTACCCTTATTTATATAATCTAATTAACAGTAACCCTACCCGTAATGTATATTACTGTAACCCTGCCCTAATGTATATTACTGTAATCCTTCCCCTTATGTATATAACTGTAAATCTACCCCAAATGTAAATAACTGTAACCCTATCCCTAATGTAAATAACTGTGACCCTACCGCTAATGTGAATAACTGTAACCCTAACCCTATTGTAAATAACTGTAACCCTAACCCTAATCTAAATAATTGTAACCCTAACCCTAATGTAACTAACTGTAATCCTACCCCTAATGTAAATTACTGTAACCCTAACCCTAATGTAAATAAATCTAACCCTACCGGTAATGTAAATAACTCTAAGTCTAACTCTAATGTAAATAACTGTAACCCTAACCCTAATGTAAATAACTGTAACCTAACCCTAATGTAAATAAATGTAACCGGCCCCCTAATGTAAATTACTCTAACCCTAACCCTAATGTAAATAACTGTACGCCTACCCCTAATGTAAATAACTCTTACCCTAACCGTAATGTAAATAACTGTTACCCGAACCCTAATGTAAATAACTGTAACCATAAACTTAATGTAAATAACTGTTATCCTAACCCTAATGTAAATAACTGTAACCCAACCCCTAATGTAAATAACTGTAACCCTAACCTTAATGTAAATAACTGCAACCCTAACCCTAATGTAAATAAATGTAACCGGTCCCCTAATGTAAACAGCTCTAACCCTAACCCTAATGTAAATAACTGTACCCCTTCCCCTAATGTAAATAACTGTAACCCTAACCGTAATGAAAATAACTGTTACCCTAACCCTAATGTAAATAACTGTAACCATATCCCTAATATAAATAACTGTTACCCTAAGATTAATGTAAATAACTCTAACCCAAACCCTTATGTAAATAACTGTAACCCAACCCTAATGTAAATAACTGTAACCCTAATGTAAATTACAATAACTCTACCCCTAATGTAAATAACTGTATCCTTAACCCTAATGTAAATAGCTGTAACCCTACCCGTAATGTAAATAACTGTAACCCTAACCCTAATGTAAATAACTCTAACCCAACCCCTAATGTAAATAGCTGTAACCCTAATGTAAATTACAATAACCCTACCCTTAATGGAAATAACTGTAACCCTAACCCTAATGTAAATAGCTGTAACCCTACCCGTAATGTAAATAACTGTAACCCTAACCCTTATGTAAATAATTTTAACCCTACCCTAATGTAAATAACTGTAACCCTAACCCTAATGTAAATAACTGTAACCCAACCCCTAATGTCAATACCTGTAACCCTAATGTAAATTACAATAAAACTACCCCTAGTGTAAATGACTGTAACCCTAAGCCTCACGTAAATAACTGTTACCCTAACCCTGATGTAAATATCTGTAACCCTACCCCTAGTGTAGATAACTATAACCTAAACCCTAATGTAAATAACTGTATCCTTAACCCTAATGTAAATAACTGCAACCCTAACCCTAATGTAAATAAATGTAACCGGTCCCCTAATGTGAACCACTCTAACCCTAACCCTAATGTAAATAACTGTACCCCTACCCCTAATGTAAATAACTGTAACCCTAACCGTAATGTAAATAACTGTTACCCTAACCCTAATGTAAATAACTGTAACCATACCCCTAATATAAATAACTGTTACCCTAACATTAATGTAAATAACTGTAACCCAAACCCTAATGTAAATAACTGTAACCCAACCCTAATGTAAATAACTGTAACCCTAATGTAAATTACAATAACTCTACCCCTAATGTAAATAACTGTATCCTTAACCCTAATGTAAATAGNCCCTACCCCTAATGTAAATAACTGTAACCCTAACCCTATTGTAAATAACTGTAACCCTAACCCTAATCTTAATAATTATACCCCTAACCCCTTATGTAAATAACTCTAACCCTAAACCTAATGTAAATAACTGTACCCTAGCCCTAATGTAAATAACTGTAGCCCTACCCCTAATGTAAATACCTGTAGCCCTAACCCTAATGTAAATAACTCAAACCCTAACCCTATTCTAAATAACTGTAACCCTAACCCAAATCTAAATAATTATAAACCTAACCCCTCATGTAAAGAACTGTAACCCTACCCCTAATGTAAATAACTCTAGCCCTAACCGTTATGTATATAACTGTAACCCTACCCTTAATGTATATATGTAACCCTTACCCCTATTTATATAATCTAATTAACAGTAACCCTACCCGTAATATATATTACTGTAACCCTTCCCTAATGTATATAACTGTAATCCTTCCCCTTATGTATATAACTGTAAACCTACCCCAAATGTAAATAACTGTAAATAACTGTAACCCTATCCCTAATGTAAATAACTGTGACCCTACCCCTAATGTGAATAACTGTAACCCTAACCCTATTGTAAATAACTGTAACCCTAACCCTAATCTAAATAATTGTAA
>MJUU01022282.1:28806-46977 GCA_002080025.1 Modiolus philippinarum | reverse complement strand
CTGTAACCCTACCCCTAATGTAAATAACTGTAGCCTTAATCCTAATGTAAATAACTGTAACCCTAACCCTAATGTAAATAACTGTGACCCTAACCCTAATGAAAATAACTGTAACCCTGCCCCTAATGTAAATAACTGTAACCCTACCCCTAATGTAAATAACTGTAACCCTAACCCTATTGCAAATAACTGTAACCCTAACCCTAATCTTAATAATTATACCCCTAACCCCTTATGTAAATAACTCTAACCCTACCCCTAATGTAAATAAGTGTACCCTAGCCCTAATGTAAATAACTGTAGCCCTGCCCCTAATGTAAATACCTGTAGCCCTAACCCTAATGTAAATAACTCAAACCCTAACCCTATTGTAAATAACTGTAACCCTAACCCTAATCTAAATAATTATAAACCTAACCCCTCATGTAAATAACTGTAACCCTACCCCTAATGTAAATAACTCTAGCCCTAACCGTTATGTATATAACTGTAACCCTACCCTTAATGTATATTTGTAACCCTTACCCCTATTTATATAATCTAATTAACAGTAACCCTACCCGTAATATATATTACTGTAACCCTGCCCTAATGCATATAACTGTAATCCTTCCCCTTATGTATATAACTGTAAACCTACCCCAAATGTAAATAACTGTAACCCTATCCCTAATGTAATTAACTGTGACCCTACCCCTAATGTGGATAACTGTAACCCTAACCCTATTGTAAATAACTGTAACCCTAACCCTAATCTAAATAATTGTAACCCTAACCCTAATGTAACTAACTGTAATCCTACCCCCAATGTAAATTATTGTAACCCTAACCCTAATGTAAATAAATCTAACCCTTCCGGTAATGTAAATAACTCTAACCCTAACTCTAATGTAAATAACTGTAACCCTAACCCTAATGTAAATAACTGTTACCCTAACCCTAATGTAAATAACTGTAACCCTACCCCTAATGTAAATAACTGTAACCCTAACCCTAATGTAAATAACGGTAACCCTACCCGTAATGTAAATAACTGTAGCCCTAACCCTAATGTAAATAACTCTAACTCTACCCCTAATGTAAATAACTGTAACCCTACCCCTAATGTAAATAACTGTAATCCCAACCCTAATGTAAATAACTCTAACCCTACCCGTAATGTAAATAACTATAGCCCTAACCCTAATGTAAATAACTCTAACTCTACCCCTAATGTAAATACCTGTAACCCTACCCCTCATTTAAATAACTGCATCCTTAACCCTAATGAAAATAACTCTAACCCAACCCTTTATGTAAATAACTGTTACCCTACCCCTTCTGTAAAGAACTGTAACCCTAACCCTAATGTAGATAACTGTTACTCTAACCCTAATGTGAATAACTGTAACCCTGCCCCTACTGTAAATAACTTTCACTCTAACCCTAATGTAAACACCTGTAACCCTACCCCTAATGTAAATAACTGTAGCCTTAACCCTAATGTAAATAACTGTAACCCTAACCCTAATGTAAATAACTGTAACCCTAACCCTAATGAAAATAACTGTAACCCTACCCCTAATGTCAATAACTGTAACCCTACCCCTAATGTAAATAACTGTAACCCGAACCCTATTGTAAATAACTGTAACCCTAACCCTAATCTAAATAATTATACCCCTCACCCCTTATGTAAATAACTGTAACCCTTCCCCTAATGTAAATAACTGTACCCTAGCCCTAATGTAAATAACTGTAGCCCTACCCCTAATGTAAATACCTGTAGCCCTAACCCTAATGTAAATGACTCAAACCCTAACCCTATTGTAAATAACTGTAACCCTAACCCTAATCTAAATAATTATAAACCTAACCCCTTATGTAAATAACTGTAACCCTACCCCTAATGTAAATAGCTCTAGCCCTAAGCGTTATGTATATAACTGTAACCCTACCGGTAATGTATATATGTAACCCTTACCCCTATTTATATAATCTAATTAACAGTAACCCTACCCGTAATGTATATTACTGTAACCCTGCCCTTATGTATATAACTGTAATCCTTCCCCTTATGTACATATCTGTAAACCTACCCCAAATGTAAATAACTGTAACCCTATCCCTAATGTAAATAACTGTGACCCTACCCCTAATGTGAATAACTGTAACACTAACCCTGTTGTAAATAACTGTAACCCTAACCCTAATCTAAATAATTGTAACCCTAACCCTAATGTAACTAACTGTAATCCTACCCCTAATGTAAATTACTGTAACCCTAACCCTAATGTAAATAAATCTAACCCTTCCGATAATGTAAATAACTCTAACCCTAACTCTAATGTAAATAACTGTCACCCTAACCCTAAGGTAAATAACTGTAACCCTAACCCTAATGTAAATAAATGTAACCGGCCCCCTAATGTAAATTACTCTAACCTAACCCTAATGTAAATAACTGTACCCCTACCCCTAATGTAAATAACTCTAACCCTCACCGTAATGTAAATAAGTGTTACCCTAACCCTAATGTAAATAATTGTAACCATAACCCTAATGTAAATAACTGTAACCCAACCCCTAATGTAAATAACTGTAACCCTAATGTAAATTACAATATCCCTTCCCCTAATGTAAATAACTCTATCCTTCACCCTAATGAAAATAACTCTAACCCAACCCCTTATCTAAATAACTGTAACCCTACCGCTGATGTAAAGAACTGTAACCCTACCCGTAATGTAAACAACTGTAACCTAAACCCAAATGTAAATAACTGTATCCTTAACCCTAATGTAAATAACTGCAACCCTAGCCTCAATGTAAATAAATGTAACCGACCCCCTAATGTAAATAACTCTAACCCTAACCGTAATGTAAATAACTGTACCCCTACCCCTAATGTATATATATGTAACCCTAACCGTAATGTAAATAACTGTACCCCTACCCTTAATGTAAATAGCTGTAACCCTAACCGTAATGTAAATAACTGTTACCTTAACCCTAATGTAAATAACTGTAACCCTACCCCTTATGTAAATAACTGTAACCCTAACCCTATTGTAAATAACTGTAACCCTAACCCTAATCTTAATAATTATACCCCTAACCCCTTATGTAAATAACTCTAACCCTACCCCTAATGTAAATAACTGTACCCTAGCCCTAATGTAAATAACTGTAGCCCTACCCCTAATGTAAATACCTGTAGTCCTAACCCTAATGTAAATAACTCAAACCCTAACCCTATTGTAAATAACTGTAACCCTAACCCTAATGTAAATAACTGTAACCCTAACCCTAATGTAAATAAATGTAACCGGCCCCCTAATGTAAATTACTCTAACCTAACCCTAATGTAAATAACTGTACCCCTACCCCTAATGTAAATAACTCTAACCCTCACCGTAATGTAAAGAACTGTTACCCTAACCCTAATGTAAATAACTGTAACCATACCCCTAATGTAAATAACTGTTACCCTAACATTAATGTAAATAACTGTAACCCTAACCCTAATGTAAATAACTGTAACCCAACCCCTAATGTAAATAACTGTAACCCTAATGTAAATTACAATAACCCTACCCCTAATGTAAATAACTGTATCCTTAACCCTAATGTAAATAACTGTAACCCTACCCCTAATGTAAATAACTGTAACCCTAACCCTAATGTAAATAACTGTAACCCAACCCCTAATGTAAATAACTGTAACCCTAATGAAAATTAAAATAACCCTACCCTAATGTAAATGACTGTAACCCTAAGCCGAACGTAAATAACTGTAACCCTAACGCTAATGTAGATAACTGTAGCCCTAACCCTAATGTAAATAACTGTAACTGTAACCCTAACCCTAATGTAAATAACTGTAACCCTAACCGTCATGTATATAACTGTAACCCTACCCCTTATGTATATAACTGTAACCCTTACCCTAAGGTATAAAAATGCAACCCTACCCCTAATGTATCTAACTGTAACCCTAATCCCTATGTGTATAGCTGTATTCCTAACCCTAATGTGTATAAATGTGCGCGTAACCCTAATGTATATTTCTCTAACCCTACGCCCTATTCATATAAATGTAACCCTACCCCTAATGTATATTACTGTAACCCTGCCCTAATGTATATAACTGTAATCCTTCCCCTTCTTTATATAACTGTAAACCTACCCCAAATGTGTATAACTGTAACTCTATCCCTAATGTAAATAACTGTGACCCTGCCCTTAATGTAAAAAACTGTAGCCCTAACAATAATGCAAATAAGTGTAACCCCACCCCTAAGGTAAATAACTGTAACCCTTCCCCTAATGTAAATAACTATAACCCCTAACCCCATTGTAAATAACTGTAACCCTAACCCTAATCTAAAGAATTGTAAACCTACCCCTAATGTAAATAATTGTAACCCTACCCCTAATGTAAATAACTGAAGCCCTAACCCTAATGTAAATAACTCTAACCCTACCCCTAATGTAAATAACTCTAACCCTACCCCTAATGTAAATAACTGTAACCTTAACCCTTATGTAAATAACTGTAACCCTAATCCTAATCTAAATAATTGTAGCCCTAACCCTATTGTAAATAACTGTAACCCTAACCCTAATGTAAATAACTCTAACCCTACCGGTAATGTAAATAACTGTAACCCTAACTCTAATGTAAGTAACTGTAACCCTAATGTAATTAACTGTAACCCTATTCTTATGTAAATAACTGTAACTCTACCGTTAGTGTAAATAACTGTAACACTAACCCTAATGTAAATAATTGTAACCCTACCCCTACTGTAAATAACTGTATCCCTAACCCTAATGTAAATAACTGTAACCCTACCCCTAATGTAAATAACTGTAACCCTTATGTAAATAACAATAACCCTACCCGTAATGTAAATAACTGTATCCTTAACCCTAATGAAAATAACTCTACCCCAACCGCTTATCTAAATAACTGCAATCCTGCCCCTACTGTAAATAACTGTAACTCTTGCCCTAATGTAAATAATTGTAACCCTACCCCTAATGTAAATAACTGTAGCCTTAACCCTAATGTAAATAACTGTAACCCGAACCCTTATGTAAATAACTGTCATCCTGCTACTAATGTAAATAGCTATAACCCTCACCCTAATGCAAATAACTTTAACAGTACCCCTAATGTATATAACTGTAACCCTAAACCTTATGTATATAATTGTAACCCTACCGTAATGTATGCAACTGGAACCCTACCCTTCATGTATATAACTGCAACCCTTACCCATTGTAACCTTACCAGTAATATATATAACTGTAACCCTACTCCTAAGGTATATTGCTGTAATCTTACCCTTAATGTATATAAGTGTATCTCTACCCCTCATGTATATAGCAGTAACCCTACCCCGAATGTATATTACTCTACATTACCTCTAATACGTATATAACAGTAACCCTACCCCTAATGTATATAACTGTAGCCCTAACCCTATTGTACGTAACAGTAACCCTTCCCCTAATGTATATAACTGTAACCCTACCACTGATGTTTATAACTGAAACCCTACCCCTAATGTAAATAATGGTAACCCTAATCCTCATGTAAATAACTGTAGAGTTAACTCTAATGTAAATAACTGTAACCCTACCCCTAATGTAAATGACTCTAACCCTAAACCTAACGTAAATAACTGTAACCCTACCGCTAATGTAGAAAACTGTAGTCCTAACCCTAATGCAAATGATTGTAACCCTAACCCTAATGTAAATAACTGTAACCCTAACCGTTATGTATATAACTGTAACCCTACCCCTTATGTATATATGTAACCCTTACCCCTATTAATATAATCTAATTAACAGTCACCCTACCCGTAATGTATATTACTGTAACCCTGCCCTAATGTATATAACTGTAATCCTTCCCCTTATGTAGATAACTGTAAACCTACCCCAAATGTAAATAAATGTAAACCTATCCCTAATATAAATAACTGTGACCCTACCCCTAATCTAAATAACTGTAACCCTAACCCTATTGTAAATAACTGTAACCCTAACCCTAATCTAAATAATTGTAACCCTAACCCTAATGTAAATAACTGTAACCCTACCCCTAATGTAAATAACTGTAACCCTACCCATAATGTAAATAACTGTAACCCTAACCCTAATGTAAATATATTTAACCCTACCGGTAATGAAAATAACTCAAACCCTAACTCTAATGTAAATAACTGTAACCCTAACCCTAATGTAATAACTGTAACCCTACCCCTAATGTAAATAACTGTAACCCCACCTTTAATGTAAGTAGCTGTAGCCCTAACCCTAATGAAAATAACTTTAACCCTACCCCTAATGTAAATATCTGTAACCCTACCCCTAATGTAAATAACTGTAAACCTAACCCTAATGTAAATAACTGTAACCCTACCCCTAATGTAAATAACTGTAATCCTAATGTAAATAAATGTGACCCTACCCCAATGTAAATAACTGTAGCCCTAACCCTAATGTAAATAACTGTAACCCTAGCCCTAATGTAAATAAAATGTAACCCTACCCCTAATGTAAATACAATGTAATCCTAATGTAAATAAATGTGACCCTACCCCCATTGTAAATAACTGTAGCCCTAACCCTAATGTAAATAACTGTAACCCTAGCCCTAATGTAAATAAATGTAAAACTACCCCTAATGTAAATACAATGTAACTCTTACACTAATGTAAATCAATGTGACCCTACCCCCAATGTAAATAACTGTAGCCCTAACCCTAATGTAAATAACTGTAACCCTAACCCTAACCTCAATACTTGTAACCCTAACCCTAATGTTAATAACTGTAACCCTACCCCGAATGTAAATAACTGTAACCCTACCCCTAAATGTAAATAACTCGAACCCTATCAGTAAGGTAAATAACTGTAACCCTAACCCTAATGTAAATAAATGTAACCCTAACCCTAATGTAAATAGCTGTAACCCTAACCCTAATGTAAATAACTGTAACCCTACCTCTAATGTAAATAACTCGAACCCTACAAGTAATGTAAATAACTGTAACCCTAAACCTAATGTAAATAAATGTAACCCTAACCCTAATGTAAATAACTGTAACCCTATCCCTAATGTAAATAACTGTAACCCTACCCCTAATGTAAATAACTGTAACCCTACCCTTATGTAAATAGCTGTAATCCTACGCCTAATGTAAATAACTGTAACCCTACCCCTAATGTTAAATAACTGTAACCCTAACACTTATGTAAATAACTGTTACCCTAACGCTAATTTAAATAACTGTAACCCTACCCTGAATGTAAATAATTTTAACCCTAACCTTCATGTAAATAACTGTAACCTTACCCCTAATGTAAATAACTGTATCCTTAACACTAATGAAAATAACTCTAACCCTACCCTTTATGTAAATTACTGTAACTCTAACCCTAATGTAAATAACTGTAACCCTAACCCTACTGTAAATAACTGTAACCCTACCTCTTATGTAAATAACTGGTACCCTACCCCTAATGTAAATAACTGTAACTCTACCCTTAATGTAAATAACTGTAACCCTAACCTTCATGTAAATAACTGTAACCTTACCCCTAATGTAAATAACTGTAGCCCTAACCCTAATGTATATAACTGTAGCCCTAACCCTATTGTACGTAACAGTAACCCTTTCCCTAATGTAAATAACTGTAACCTTACCACTGATGTTTATAACTGCAACCCTACCCCTAATGTATTTAATTGTAACCCTAATCCTCATGTAAATAACTGTAGAGTTAACCCTAATGTAAATAACTGTAACCCTACCCCTAATGTAAATGACTGCAACCCTAACCCTAACGTAAATAACTGTAACCCTAGCGCTAATGTAGAAAACTGTAGCCCTAACCCTAATGCAAATGATTGTAACCCTAACCCTAATGTAAATAACTGTAACCCTAACCATTATGTATATAACTGTAACCCTACCCCTTATGTATATATGTAACCCTTACCCCTATTTGTATAATCTAATTAACAGTAACGCTACCCGTAAGGTATATTTCTGTAACCCTGCCCTAATGTATATAACTGTAATCCTTCCCCTTCTGTATATAACTGCAAACCTACCCCAAATGTAAATAACTGTTACCCTCTCCCTAATGTAAATAACTGTGACCCTACCCCTAATGTAAATAATTGTAACCCTAACCGTATTGTAAATAACTGTAACCCTAACCCTAATCTAAATAATTGTAACCCTAACCCTAATGTAAATAACTGTAACCCTACCCCTAATGTAAATAACTCTAACCCTAACCCTAATGTAAATAACTTGAACCCTAACCCTAATCTCAATAATTGTAACCCTAACCCTAATGTTAATAACTGTAACCCTACCTGTAATGTAAATAACTGTAACCCTACCCCTTATGTAAATTACTGTAACCCTACCCCTAATGCAAATAACTGTAAACTTACCCCTTATGTAAATAACTGTAACCTTAACCCTAATGTAAATAACTTTGACCCTAACCTAAATAATTGTAACCCCAACCCGAATGTAAATAATTTTAACCCTCACCCTAATGTAAATAACTGTAACCATAACCCTAATGTAAATAACTCTAACCCTACCGGTAATGTAAATAACTGTAATCCTATCTCTAATATAAATAAGTGTAACCCTAACGCTAATGTAAATAACTGTAACCCTACTCCTAATGTAATTAACTGTAACCTGAACTCTTATGTAAATAAGTGTAACCCTACCCGTAATGTAAATAACTGTAACCCTACCCCTTATGTATATAGCTGTAACCCTACCCGTAATCCATATAACTGTAACCCTAACCTTAAGGATTATAACTCTAACCCTACCAAAAATGTGTATAGCTGTTACCCTAACCCTTATGTGTATAATGTAACCTTACCCCTAATATATATAACTGGAACCCTACCACTAATATATATATAACTGTAACTCTTACCCCTATGTATATAACTGTAACCCTAACCTTATGTATATAACTGGAACCCCAACCCTAATGTAAATAATTGTAACCCTACCACTAATGTAAATAACTGTAACCCTAATGAAATAACAATAACCCTATCCCTAATATAAATAACTAATAACTGTATCCTTAACCCTAATGAAAATAACTCTAACCCAACCCCTTATGTAAATAACTGTAATCCTATCCCTAATGTAAAGAACTGTAACCCTAACCCTAATGTAAATAACTGTTACCGTAACCCTAATGTAAATAACTGTAACTCTAACCCTAATGTAAATAACTGTAACCCTGCCCCTAACGTAAATAACTCTAACTCTAACCCTAATGTAAATAACTGTAACAGTACCCCTAATGTAAATAACTGTAGCACTAACCATACTGTATATAAATGTAACACTAACCGTTATGTATATTACTGTAACACTACCCCTTATGTATAAAACTGTAACCCTTACCCTAATGTACATAAATGTAACACTACCCCTAATGTATACAACTGTAACCCTACTATTAATGCATATAACTGTAATCCTAGCCCCTATGTGTATAGCTGTAATCCTAACCCCAATGTATATAAATGTGCGCCTAACCCTAATGAATATTTCTCTAACCCTACGCCCTATTTATATCAATGTAAACCTAACCCTAATCTATTTAACAGTAACCCTACTCCTAATGTATATTACTGTAACCCTGCCCTGATGTATATAACTGTAATTCTTCCCCTTATGTATATAACTGTAAACCTACCCCTAATGTATATAACTGTAACCCTACCCCTAATGTAAATAACTGTAACCCTAACCCTTATGTAAATAACTATAGCCCTAACCCTAATGTAAATAACTGTAACCCTACCCTTAATGTAATTAACTGTAACACTACCCCTAACGTAAATAACTCTAACCCTACCCTAATGTAAATAACTGTAACCAAACCCTTACTTAAATAACTGTAACCCCCAAACTTTTAATGTAAATAACTGTAGCCCTAACCTAATGTAAATAACTTTAACCCTACCCCTAATGTAAAAAACTCTAACCCTAACCCTAATGTAAATAACTGCAACCCTAATGTAAATAACTGTAACCCTACCCCTAGTGTAAATAACTGTAACCCTACCCCTAATGTAAATAACTGTAATCCTACGCCTAATGTAAATTACTGTAACCCTAACCCTAATGTAAATATCTGTAACCCTACCCCTAGTGTAGATAACTGTAACCCTTACCGTAATGTAAATAACTGTAACCCTACCCTTAATGTAAATAATTGTAACCCTAATCCCAATATAAATAATTGTAACCCTACTCTTATGTAAATTACTGAGCCTACCCCTAATGTAAATAACTGTAACTCTACCCCTAATGTAAATAACTGTAACCCTAACCTTCATGTATATAAATGTAACCTTACCCCTAATGTATACAACTGTAACCCTACCTTTAATGTATATAACTGTAACCCTAACCCTAATGTATATAGCTGTATTCTCACCCTAATGTATATAAATGAGCGCCTAACACTAATGTATATTTTTCTTACCCTACGCAATTTTAGTATAAATGTAAACCTAACCCTTATGTATTTCACAGTAACCCTACCCTAATATATATTAATGTAGATAACTGTTACCCTAACCCTAATGTGAATAACTGTAACCCTGCCCCTACTGTATATAACTGTAACCCTAACCCTATTGTAAATAACTGTAACCCTAACCCTAATCTAAATAATTGTAACCCTAACCCTAATGTAACTAACTGTAATCCTACCCCTAATGTAAATTACTGTAACCCTAACCCTAATGTAAATAAATCTTACCCTACCGGTAATGTAAATAACTCTAACCCTAACTCTAATGTAAATAACTGTAACCCTAACCCTAATGTAAATAACTGTAACCCTAACCCTAATATAAATAAATGTAACCGGCCCCCTAATGTAAATTACTCTAACCCTAACCCTAATGTAAATAACTGTACCCCTACCCCTAATGTAAATAACTCTTACCCTAACCGTAATGTAAATAACTGTTACCCGAACCCTAATGTAGATAACTGTAACCTTAACCCTAATGTTAATAACTGTAACCCTAACCCTAATGTAAATAACTCTAACCCTACCGGTAATGTAAATAACTGTAACCCTAACCCTAATGTAAATAACTGTAACCCAACCCCTAATGTAAATAACTGTAACCCTAATGTAAATTACAATATCGCTACCCCTAATGTAAATAACTGTATCCTTCACCCTAATGAAAATAACTCTAACCCAACCTCTTATCTAAATAACTGTAACCCTACCCCTGATGTAAAGAACTGCTACCCTAACCCTAATGTAAATAACTGTTACCCTAACCCTAATGTAAATAGCTGTAACTCTACCCGTAATGTAAATAACTGTAACCTAAACCCTAATGTAAATAACTGTATCCTTAACCCTAATGTAAACAACTGCAACCCTAACCCTAATGTAAATAAATGTAACCGGCCCCCTAATGTAAACAACTCTGACCCTAACCCTAATGTAAATAACTGTACCCCTAACCGTAATGTAAATAACTGTTACCCTAACCCTAATGTAAATAACTGTAACCATACCCCTTATATAAATAACTGTTACCCTAACATTAATGTAAATAACTGTAACCCAAACCCTAATGTAAATAACTGTAACCCAACCCTAATGTAAATAACTGTAACCCTAATGTAAATTACAGTAACTCTACCCCTAATGTAAATAACTGTATCCTTAACCCTAATGTAAATAGCTGTAACCCTACCCGTAATGTAAATAACTGTAACCCTCACCCTAATGTAAATAACTGTAACCCAACCCCTGATGTAAATAGCTGTAACCCTAATGTAAATTACAATAACACTACCCTTAATGTAAATAACTGTAACCCTAACCCTAATGTAAATAGCTGTAACCCTACCCATAATACAAATAACTGTAACCCTTACCCTTATGTAAATAACTGTAACCCTACCCCTAATGTAAATAACTGTAACCCTAACCCTAATGTAAATAACTGTAACCCAACCCCTAATGTCAATAACTGTAACCCTAACCCTATTGTAAATAACTGTAACCCTAACCCTAATCTAAATAATTGTAACCCTAACCCTAATGTAAATAACTGTAACCTACCCCTAATGTAAATAACTCTAACCCTAACCCTAATGTAAATAACTTGAACCCTAACCCTAATCTCAATAATTGTAACCCTAACCCTTATGTTAATAACTGTAACCCTACCTGTAATGTAAATAACTGTAACCCTACCCCTTATGTAAATAACTGTAACCCTACCTCTAATGGAAATAACTATAACCCTAACCCTAATCTAAATAATTGTAACCCTAACCCTAATGTAAATAACTCAAACCCTACCCCTAATGCAAATAACTGTAAACTTACCCCTTATGTAAATAACTGTAACCTTAACCCTAATGTAAATAACTTTGACCCTAACCTAAATAATTGTAACCCCAACCCGAATGTAAATAATTTTAACCCTCACCCTAATGTAAATAACTGTAACCATAACCCTAATGTAAATAACTCTAACCCTACCGGTAATGTAAATAACTGTAATCCTATCTTTAATATAAATAAGTGTAACCCTAACCCTAATGTAAATAACTGTAACCCTACTCCTAATGTAATTAACTGTAACCTGAACTCTAATGTAAATAACTGTAACCCGTCATCGTGCTGTGGCTCTAGTGAGCACTCTGTGCCTCATCTAGGTAGATACCAGTGTAGTTTTTGCAAAGTCCATAAGGAAAATTATCCATTTTCCCTGAAATATTTTTGATAATAGTAGTAAATGGGCCATTTTGCCAAGATGCATTATGTATGTGACCACTTAAACATTCAATCTTAGATGACAGTACGTTGATGAATACAGCGATATTTTATTATTTTTTTTTATTGGCTTCATCAATTTGTGGGTTTCTTCTTTTCTTTTGTGAATGTTTGGTTTTCCCATTTATGCCATTGAATACTTGTGCATTTCTGCCTCGAGAGGTCTTTAAGAGATGCTTCCAGTTGACCTGTTCCATATTGTGAATACTTCCTTTCAACACATTAAAACCGCCCCATTCAACTTTGGGCATAGAGTCTGTCGTAAAATATTAAACCGATGTTTAAGTACAGCTTTGTTTCGTAATATTTTACTAGTTCCCTTAATTTTTAAATCAATATTTGAAAGTTTTTCACACGGGACACAGGTAGTTGTTGAAGGTTTTTTCCCGTAGTCTTAACGTTGTAAGGCCACAACGAGGACAATTTGCTGGGACAAATGTGCCTGTAGACTTTTATCGATTTTTTCGCGGTCGTATGAAAATGGCGGGCACTTAGGATTCCCACAGTTAGGAAGTTGCGGAGGTTTCGAATTGCTACACTGTAAAATTGTCGGGATCTGGCAATATTTAATTGTCATTTGAATATCAGATCATTAAAATCTTACATTGGGAATCAGGCCAAAATCTATCTACGTTAAATATAAAATAATCCAGATACGATACCAGTAAATTGGGGAAAAGTAGCATTAATTGCAAAAATAATCTGTAAATGCTTTAATTGCTGTTTTCATTTCTTTAAATTAGAACAAGTGATTTTTAACTAAAATCTTTCATTTTCACGGAATCTTGAACAAATAATGTGTGAAAGGAAATTTTTGTATTGACCGGTACATTTATAATGACTAAAATGAAGATTAACAATTAAAGTTTTACTAAATTATTTTTATTTTCATTGTATTTTGAACACAATAATGTGTCAAGGAAAAGTTTTGCACTGACTGGTACATTTATAATGACTAAAATAAAGAGTAACAAGAAAATTTTTAAAAAAATATTTCTGATTTTCATCGAATTTTGAACAAAATAATGTTTTTTGTACAAAATACAAAAATACAAAAGACTGGTACATTTATTATTACTAAATGAAGATTAACAAGTGACTTTTTACTAAAATCTTTCATTTTCAAGGAATCTTAAACAAAATAATGTGTGTAAGAAAAGTTTTGTATTGACCGGTACATTCATAATGACTAGAATGAAGATTAACAATTAAAATTTTCCTAAAATGTTTGATTTTTCATCATGGTATATTGAACACAAAATGTCTCAAATGAATGTTTAGCACTGACCGCTCCATTTATTATGACTAAAATGAAGATTAACAAGTGATTGTTATTAATATTCTAAATTTAAAATTTAAAATTTTAATTAAATTTTCATGGAATTTTGAACAAAGTATTGATTAAAAGGGAAGTTTGGCATTGCCCTGTACATTTATAAAGACTAAAATAAAAGTTTACAAGTGTTTTGTACCACCATTTTCATTTTCATGTCATTTTGAACAAAATAATGTGTAAAAGGGAAGGTTTCCCATATACCTGTACATTTATCACTAAAATGAAAATTTGCAAATTATGTTTTATCTAAATTGTTCATTTTCATGGAATTTGAACACAGTGATATGAAAGGGAAAGTTTTCATCTGACCAGTTAATTTGCAAGGACAAAAATGATTATTTAATTAAAATTGATCGATTTTTTATCCTTTTCTTCCTTTCCTTGGATTTTTTTTTTACAAAATAAAGGAAATTAACTATTAACTTGTCAATTCGTGGATTCTTTTTTTTTATTAACTTGAATATTCCGAAACATTGTCAATTCGATGTACCGATGTAAATTTTATATGTTATCACGATTGACTTATTCCTTTCGTATCATCCGAAAATTTCAATTATCTATTAATGAATTGATTATTTTGCATATAATTAAATGACGGGTCATTTCTCGTCAATTGACGTATTTGCGAAATGACTAAATACCGAAGTTACTGTGAATTTAAATTCTGGATATGCGTATTTCGACAACTTATGTCTCTTCAGTGCAGATAAAATCTAAACGTTTGGAAGACCATCAAATCAAAGATGTTTAAAAGCTGAAAGAGAACAAAAACCATTATGATATAGATGTAAAGCCAAAATCAACGAAGGACAGAGCTTTGCATGAGGGAGATGCTCCTTAGTTTTCAACAAAATGTACAGAAAATTTAGATATTGTAAGGCGAGTATTTAGATATTGTAAGAGGAGAACCTGGACCTGAACTGTTATGGACGTGAAACAATTCGTTCGGTTCCGTCCCATCACGCTCCAATCAGCGATCCGTTCACGTCCCGTCAGCAATCCATTTCACGATAAGGGCTACATAGCATAGTACTGTAGCTTTAACCCTACCCGAATTGTACAAAACTTTAACCCTAACCGTAATGTATATGACTAATTTTACCTTTAATGTTTATGACTGTATCCCTAACCTAATGTATATAACTGTAACCCTACTCCTTATGTATACAACTGTAACCCTACCCCTAATGTATTTATTTTAATCCTAACCCGTATATATATATAACTGTAACTCTAACCCTAATGTATATTGCTTTAAATGGTGAATGAAAGGAGTAAATGCACATGAGACAAAATCTCTACAAATTAACAGTAAAAACAAGCAAATCAACAACGCTTTTATTGTTGTTCTTCATCTTTATGTCAACATGAGACCTTCAACAATGAGCTTTGCTCATACCTCATAGTAAGTTCAAGACGGCCCCTATAACCGGTCTTTTCTGGTCCTAGATGTTGGATTGTCAACAAACAAATAACCCTTATCGTAATCTCTATAACTGTTGTTTAAACCCTTATGTATATAACTGGAATCCTTATGTATAAAACTAAAACTTTCCAATAATGTATATAATTAAACCTAACAGTAATGTATATACCTGTAACCCTACCCCTAATATTTATATGTCTAACCCTAACCCTTATGTATAAAACTGTTACCTTACCCCTGTAGCCATGCCCCTAATGTATAATAACTGAAATCCTAACCCTTATGTATATAACTGTAACCCTAACCCAAATGTATATAACTGTAACACTTATCCTAATGTATAAAACTGTAACCCTACCCGTAATGCATTTAACTGTAGCACTAACCCTAATGTAGATAACTGTAACCCTACCCTAATATGACTCCAACCCCAGGTGTATATAACTGTAACAGTACCCCTAATGTAAATAACTGTTACCCTTCCCCTAATGCATTTAACTACAACCCTAACCCTAATGTATATAATTGTAACCTTACCAGTAATGTATATAACTGAAACCTTACCCATTATGTATATAACTGACACCACCCTAATACATATACCTGTAACCCTACTCCTAATGTATATAACTGTAATCCTTACCCTAATATATATAACTAACCTAACCCCTAATGTATTTAAATATAATCCTATCCGTAATGTATATAATTGGAACCCTACCCCTAATGTATAAAACTGTAATCCTACCCCTTATGTATATAACTGTAACTGTACCCCTTATGTATATAAATGTAACAATATCCCGAATGTATATAATTGGAACCCTACCCCTAATGTATATAACTGAAACCCTACCCTTAATGTATATAACTGTAACCATAACCCTAAGATGTATAATTGTAACCTTACCAGTAATGTATACGACTGTAACCCTGCCCCTAATGTATATAACTGTAACTCTATCCCCGATGTATATAAGGGTAAACGTACCCCTAATGTATATAACTGTAACCCTACCCGTAATGTATATATCTGTAACAATAACCCTGATGTATGAAAATGTAACCCTACCCCTTTTCCATATATTGTAACAGCAACCCTTACGTATTTAATTGTAACCCAACCCCGAATGTATGTAACTCTAAGCCTACCGCTAATGTATGTAGCTCTAACCCTGCCCCGTATGTATATAACTGTAAAACTTCCCTTTATGTATATAACTGTAACCCTAACCTTAATGTATATAATTATAACCCTACCGTAACGTACATAACTGTAATCCTAACCCTTATGTATATAACAGTAACTTTAACCTTTATGTATATAACTGTAACCCTTAGCCTAATGTGTATAACTGTAACCCTACCCCTAATGAATATAACTGTTACCCCCTCCTAATGTATATAACTGTAACCCTAACCCTAATGTTTTTAACTGTAACCCTTATCCTAATGTACAAGACTGTAACCTACCCGTAATGCATGTAACTGTAACACCAACCCCAATATATATAATTGTTACCCCTACCCTAATGTATATCACTTTAAACCTAACCCTTATGTAACCCTTATGTATATAACAGTAACTCTAACCTTTATGTATATAACTCTTACCCTAACCCTAATGTATATAACTGTAACCCTACCACTAATGTATATAACTCTTACCCTACTCCTAATATATATAACTGTAACACTAACCTTAATGCATATAACTGTAACCTTATCCCTAATGTATATATAATTGTAACTCTCCCCCTAATGTATATAACTTTAAATCTAACCCTTGTGTATATAACAGTAACCCTAACCTTTATGTATATAATGGAATAAAAAAGATAACAGGAAACACCTACAATGGCCGAAAAACATAGCCACATGCCAGAAAGTAAATAGGAACTGCACAAGAAAAAAACCCACAATAAAAATACAAAAGACAAACATAAACAACGATAGGAACTCGGGACAGCCGGACTTGGTACCGGCACTAGCAAAAGCCAGCGGTAGGGTTAAACCGGTTTATGGGTACCCAAACCTCCCCTTTCTCTGTCCCGTTTCCCTATCGTAGAATAAACATACAAATAAAACCCATACAGGTAGACTACTAACTCCATGACCACAATCTAGAAAAGAAAAATGAGGGGACAAAACGTAATTTTGAAAGATGGGTCAAAGAGTGCCCGCCGCTAAACTGCCGGCTAGCTCAAGGAGCCTAGTCCGCTGGTAAAACACTGTCGCACTACGGAAGGAAAATCAAACTCAAAACTCCCAATGGGTTTGGTAAAGAATCGTCATGTATTTCAGTAGACATCGGCAGTATCAGTGAGAGGCCAGTATGTGTGTAAAATCCTCAGGTCACTGGATCCCAAAGCTAATTTAACGGACACGTGCAGAATATCCTGTCGATATCCCCTATTGCGTAAAGAATGTAAGTTACGTCCCAGTTTTTCTGGATTTTTAATAAGTTTCTGGCATTTTTTAACAACATTTCCGTAAAATCGAGGATGGGAAATGCCCTTAGAAA
>MJUU01022282.1:14229-28219 GCA_002080025.1 Modiolus philippinarum | reverse complement strand
AAGTGCTTTAATCGTATCATCACACGTCCAGGAGGAATGATTGTTGTAAGTGATATTAGAAAAGAATCCTTGCGTTTTGTTACAACAAATAAACTGCAGTCCAGAAAATTTAAAAGACCATTTAATCAATTGTCCCAATTTAGATTTTATCAGATTATGCGGAAGTGTTGTATAAAGTGTAGAAAAATCATAACTGTCGATAGATGAAACTGGTTTTTGTATTGATTGCAATTTATCTAAAACTTCAATAGAGTTTTTTACACTCCAAAAGTAATTGACACCAGAGTTTTGATAAGTTTTTTCACAATATTTTATAATTAAGTCCTTTATACAAGAAAGTGCACTGGTTAAATGGATGGACAAGTTAGTAGTAGAACAATTACTCGATGCCGAAATGAAACGATGCTTGTACGGGTTTTTGTGAAGCTTAGGAATCCAGTACATAGTAGGCAAGGTGTTATCTTTAGGTGGAACTTAGAGCATTTCTGTGTCCTTGTAATGTTGTTTGGTGAGAGTTTGTTCATCACAATTGGTGCGTTTGAAAGTATTAGACTTGTCCAATTCGTTTTGTTGGACATCGATGTAGTATTTCTTTCAAATGATTGAAACGTTGTTAGAAGCTTTGTCAACTGGTACAAACACATATTTTTTGCCAAGATCTCTCAATTTAGACTTTATTCTATTAACAGACAGCTTAAGATGTGGCTCAACATAATTATCTTTATAAAAATTAATTCTGTTGCTGACTTTGGTAATAATTTTATCTTTGAATATAACTCTTACCCTAACCCTAATGTATATAACCTTATCTCTAATGTATATATATAACTGTAACTCTCCCCCTTATGTATATACTGTAACACTTACCCTTATGTAGATAACTATAACCCTGCCCCTTATGTATATAACTGTAACCCTTCCCTTTATTTAGTTAACTGTAACCATAACCCTAATGTATATAATTTTAACCATACCGTATTGTTTTAACTGAAACCCTACCCTAAATGTATATAGCTGTAACCCTAACCCTAATGCATATAAACTGTAACCATACCCGTAATGTATATAACGGTAACCCTACCCCTAATGCTTATAACTGTAAACGTTACCCTAATGCATATAAACTGTAGCCCTGCCCGTAATAACTGTAAGCCTAACCCCTATGTATATAACTGTAACTCTATCCCCCTAATGTATATAACTCTAACCCTAACTTTTATGCCTAACTCTAAGGTATATAATTGTAACCCTAATCCTAATGCATATAACTGTAAACCTAACCCTAATAAATATAACTGTAACCCTTCTCCTAATGTTTATAACTGTTACCCTAACCCTAATGCATAACTGTAACCCTATCCGTAATGTATATAACTTTAATCATAACCCTGATGTATATAACTGTAACATAACCCCTATGTATATAAATGTAACCCTAACCTTAATGAATTTTACTGTAACCCTACCCCTAATGTACATAACTGTAGCCCTACCCCTAATATATATAACTGTAACCCTACCCTTATGAATATAACTGTAAACCTACCCCTAATGTATATAACTGTAACCCGTCATTTATGTATATAACTCTAACCATACCCTTTATGTATATAACTAACCCTAACCCTAATGTATATAATTGTAACCCTACCGTAATATATATAACTGTAACCCTACCCCTAATGTATACTACTGTAACCCTAACTCTTATGTATTTAACAGTAACCCTACCCGTCATCCATATAAGTGTAACCCTTACCCTAATGTTTATAACTGATTGATTGATTGATTGATTGAATATTGTTTAACGTCTACTCAGCAATATTTCAGCTATATCAAGACGAGAACAAGTTTATAACTGAAATCTTACCCCTAATGTATATTACTGTTGCCCTACCCCTAATGTTTATAACTATAACCCAACCCTTATGTATATAACTGTAACCCTTCCCTAATGTATATAACTGTAACCCTAACCCTTATGCATATAACTGTGATCCTAGCCCTAATGTATATAACTGTTACTCTACCCCAAACATATATACCCTTACCCTGATGTCTACAATGTAACCTTACCCCTAAGGTAGATAACTTACCCTATAACTTACCCTAACTCTTATGTATATAAGTGTAACCCTATACAGTGGAACCTCGGAAAACCGACCCCTGTCGGGACCAAAGAAATCGGCAGGTTTTAGAAGGTTCCGGTTTTCGGAGATTCCAAAATCCGGTGTTTTTTAACAGGACACCAATACCATAAGTGTAACATATGATCGGTAAGGTCGGTTTAGGCTGTGAGTTAACTCTTTTCCTGCATTCTTGTAAATTTCAGGTAAATAAGTCAGTAATCTGTTGAAATACAGGTATTTATCGATGAAGATGGCGAGAAATTTGTGACATGTTGAATGAATTTTGATCGATTTTATTGTCTGCAAAAAAGGAAGTCTGGTTTTCAGAGTTGAATTTAAGAAGAAACAATACGTTTGGGACCGATCTGTATGGTGGGAATTCGAATTTCGGAGCGCCCGATTTTCAGAGGAAATTTTAACTTATTTATATAGGTAAAAATTCCGGACTGAAACATATCGTTCGGTTTAAAGAGGGATCCGGTTTTTGGAGGTTCCAGTTTTCGGAAGTTCCACTGTACCTTATGTATATAACTGCTACCATAACCCTAATGTATATAACTGCAGCCCTACCTCTAATGTAAATAACTGTAACACTTATCCGAATGTATATAACTGTAACCGTACCCCTAATGTATATAAATGAAACCCTACTCCTGACGTATATAACTGGAACGCTAGCCTTAATGTATATAACTGTAACCCTTAACCGTATGTATAAAACTATAACCCTTACGTAATGTAGATAACTGAAACCTTACAATTATGTACATAACTGTAACCCTAACCATTGTGTATAAAACTATAACCCTAACCCTAATATTTATCACTCTGACCATAAACCTAATGTATATAACTGTAACCCTTCCCTAATGTGTATAATTGTAACCTTACAAGTAATGTATCGAACAATGACCCTAACACTAATGTATATAACTGTAAACCTAACATTAATATATAACTGTAACACTTCTCCTAATGTATATAGCTGTAACCCTTACCTTAATACATATAAATTGTAACCCTAGCCGTAATGTATATAACTGTAACCCTACCCCTAATGTATATAACTGTAACACTTATACACTGTTACAGTTATATATATTAGGTTAAGGGTTACAGTTATAGCCATTTGGGTTAGGAATGCAGTAATTTACAATATAGGTAGGGTAACAGTTATATACATTGGGGTTAGGGTTACAGTAATGTACATTGGGGTTAAGGTTACAGGAATATATACATTAAAGGTTGGGTTCCAGTTATATACATAAGGGTTAGGGTTAAAGTTTTAGGGTAAGCGGAAAATATTGAAACGGATTTTTTCTTTTTTTAATTATTTACTATTTACATACTGTCAATTTACAATAGAATGAATGATTTAGTGAGTTATTTTAGTTTCCGGTCCATCCGTCTTTGTGTGTGTTTGTCCGAAAAAAATGTATATCTTTTAAACGGAATGTGACGGCGCTTTCATATTCCGGATGTGTATTCTTTGTGCTAAGGAAGTGTAATTTCACAAAAGAATGATAGATTTAGTGAGTTATTTCAGTCTCGTTCCGTCCCTCCTTGTGTCTGTTTGTCCGAAAATAAAAAAAAATGTATATCTTTTGAACGGAATGTGACAGCGCTTTCATATTCCGGATGTGGATTCTTTGTGGTAAGGAAGTGTAATTTCACGATAGATTGAATGATTTAGTGAGTTATTTTAGTTTCCGGTGCGTTCGTCCGTATCTTTTAAACGGAATGTGACAGCGCTTTCATATTCCTGATGTGCAATTCTTTGTGGTAAGCAAGTGTCATCTATAGGAAGTATGAGGTCGTCGAATAAAGGATAAGTTTTTTGTATGTCGCATGCGTAAAAAACCTCCGAAACCTCGGAATAATTGATAACCGTGATGTCATTACCCATGAAACATCATCGGAAACAAGACTTGTCGGTAGATTTATGCCACATCAATTGCTTAAACGGGAGGTTGTGTATGTATTTTACTTTCGTTTGCCGCCGTACCGAGTGCCAGGGTGTTCCTTTTGCCGTTTGTGTTTTTTTTACACGATATCGCAAGATGGTAACAATTTGTTTTTGTGTTTTTCTGTATACCTACTCGAAATGCATTTAACTAAAACCCTAATCCTTATATTTATAACTGGAACCCTACCCGCAATGTTTACAACTGTAACCCTACCTTTAAAGCATATAACTATAACCTTAACCCTAATGTATATACCGGTAACCCTACACCTAATACATGTAATTGTAACTCTAACCCTTATGGATATAACTATCCCTACCCCTAATGTATATCTCTTTAACCCTACACGTAATGTATATAACGGTAACCTTCTCCTAATGTATATCACTGTATTATTAACCCTTATGTATATAACTGTAACCCTTACCCTAATGTATATAACTGTTACCTTAACCCTTATGTATATAACTGTATTCCTACCCCTACTGTATTAAACTGTATCCCTACCTCTAATGTATATAATTGTAACAATACACCTAATGTATATCACTGTAACCCTATTCCTAATGTATATTACTGTAATACTAACTCTTATGTACATAATTGTAACCCTACCCCTAATGTATATAACTGTAACCTTACTCGAAATGCATGTAACTAAAACCCTAACCCTTATGTTTATAACTGAAACCCTACCTGCAATGTATATAACTCTAACCCTACCTTTTATGTATATAAATATAACCTTACTCCTAATGTATATAATTGTAACAATATTCCTAATGTATATAACTGTTACCCTAACCCTAATGTCTATAACTGTAATCCTATTCCTAATTTATAAACTTGTAACCCTACCCCTAATGTATATAACTGTAACCCTACCCCTAATGTATATCATTGTATCCCTACCGCTTATGTAAATAACTGTAACCCTTACCCTTATGTATATTACTGTAACCCCACCCGTAATGCATGTAACTGTAACCCTATCCCTAACGTATATAACTGAAACACTACCAATTAAAACTTTTACCATACCTTTAATATATTTAACTAGAATACTACCCGTAATGTATATAACTGTAACCCTACCTCTAATGTATATACCTGTTACCCTAAACATAATGTATATAACTGTAGCCCTACCCCTGGTGTATATAACTGTTACCTTAACCCTAATGTATATAACTGAAACCATAACCCAAATTTATATTACTGTAACCCTAGTCCTAATGTATATAGCTGTAACCCTATTCGTAATGCATATAACTGTAACATTAGCCTGAATGTATATAAAAGTAACCCTAACCCTAATGTATATTACTGTAACCCTTCCCCTTATGTATATATCTGTAACCCTACCCCTAATGTACATTACTGTAACCCTTACCCTTAGGTATAAAACTGTAACCCTACTCCTTATGTATATAACTGTAACCCTATCCCAAGTGAATATAGCTGTAAACCTAACCTACCCCTCATGTATATATAACTGTAACCCTAACCCTTATGTATATAACTGTATCGCTACCCCTAATTTATATCACTTTAATCCCATCCCTCAGGAATTAACTGTAACCATTCTCCTAATGTATATAAGTGTAAAATAACCCTTATGTATATACCTGTAACCCTTACCCTAATGTATATAACTGTTACTCTAACCCTTATGTATATATCTGTATTACTACCTCTAATGTATTAAACTGTATGCCGACCCCTAATGTATATAATTGTAACAATATCCCTAATGTATATCACTGTAACCCTATCCTTAATGTATATTACTGTAATTACTGTAACCGTAACCCTTATCTACAAACTGTAACCCTACCCCTAATGTATATAACTGTAACCCTACTCGAAATGCATGTAACTAAAACCCTAACCCTTATGTTTATAACTAAACCCTACCCACAATGTATATAACTGTAACCCTACCTTTAATGTATATAAATATAACCCTACTCCTAATGACATTAAGCCTAATGTATATAACCCTAACTCTACTCCTAATGCATATAACTGTAATCCTAACCCTTTTGTATATAACTGTATCCCTATCCCTAATGTCTAAAACTGTAACCCTTACCATAATGCATGTAACTAACCTTGATCTTTTTAACTGAAACCCTATACCAAATGTATATAACTGTAATCCTACCTTTAATGGATATAAATATCACCCTACTCCTAATGTATATAACTGTAACAATATTCCTAATGTATATAACTGCTATCCTAACCCTAATGTATATGACTGTAATCCTATTCCTAATGTATATAACTGTAACCCTACCCCTAATGTATATAACTGTTACCCTACCCCTAATGTATATCACAGTATCCCTACCACTACTGTAAATAATTGTAACCCTTACCCTTATGTATATTACTAAAACCTTACCCGTAATGTGTGTAACTGTTACCATAACTTTAATATATATAACTATAATCCTACCCCTAATGTATATAACTGTAACCCTACCATTAATGTATATACCTTTATCCCTAACCGTAATGGATATAACTGTAGCCCAACCCCTTATGTATATAACTGTTACCATAACCCTAATGTATATAATGGAAACCATAATCCTAATTTATATTATTGTAACCCTTATTCTAATGTATATAACTGTAACACTATCCGAAATGCATATAACTGTAACATAAGCCTGAATGAATATAACCTTAACCCTAACGCTAATGTATATTACTGTAACCCTACCCCTCATGAATATAGCTGTAACCCTATCCCTAATGTATATTACTGTAACCCTTACCCTTAGGTATATAAATGTTACCCTACCCCTAATGTATATAACAGTAACCCTATCTAAAGTGTATATAGATGTAACCATAACCTACCCCTAATGTATAAAACTGTAACCCTCACCCTTATGTATATAACTGTATCGCTACCCCTGATGGATATCACTTTAACCCTACCCCTAAGGATATAACTGTAACCGTACTTCTTATGCATATAAGTGTAACATTAAATCTTATGTATATAACTGTAACCCTTACCCTAATGTATACAACTGTTACCCTAACCCTTATGTAAATATCTGTATCCCTACCCCTATGGTATATAATTGTAACAATATCCCTAATGTATATCACTGTAACCCTATCATTAATGTATATTACTGTAATTACTGTAACCCTAACCCTTATGTACAAACTGGAACCCTTCCCCTAATGTATATAACTGTAACCCGAATCGAAATGCATGTAATTGAAAGCCTAACCCTTATGTTTTTAACTGAAACCCTACCCGCATTGTATATAACTGTAACCCTACCTTTAATGTATATAAATATAACCCTACTCCTAATGAATATCTGTAACAATATTCCAAATGTATATTACTGTTACCCTAACCCTAATGTCTATAACTGTAATCCTATTCCTAGTTTATATAACTGTAATCCTACCCCTAATGTATATAACTGTAACCCTACCCCTAATGTATATCACTGTATCCCTACCCCTACTGTAAATAATTGTAACCCTTACCCTTATGTATACAACTGTAACCCTACCCGTAATGCATGTAATTTTAACCGTATTCCTAACGTATATAAATGAGACCCTACCAATAATGTATAAAACTGTTACTATACCTTTAATATATATAACTATAATCCTACCCGTAATGTATATAACTGTAACCCTACCCTAAAGTATATACCAGTAACCCTAACCGTTATGTATATAACTGTAGCCCTATCCTTTATGTATATAACTGTAACGCTAATCCTACTGTATATAACTGTAACCCTATCCGTATTGCATATAACTGTAACATTAGCCTGAATGAATATAAATGTAACCCTAACCCTAATGTATATTACTGTAACCCTACCCCTTATGTATATAACTGTAACCCTACCCCTAATGTATATTACTGTGACCCTTACCCTTAGGTATATAACTATAACCCTACTCCTAATGTATATAACTGTAACCTTATCCCAAGTGTATATAGCTGTAACCCTAACCTACCCCTTAAGTATATATAACTGTAACCCTAACCCTTAAGTATATAACTGTATCGCTATCCCTAATGTATATCACTTTAACCCTACCCCTCAGGATATAACTGTAACCCTACTCCTAATGTAGATAAATGTAATATTAACTCTTATGTATATAATTGTAAGCCTTACCCTAATGTATATAACTGTTACCCTAACACATATGTATATATCTGTATTCCTTCCATCTGTATGCCTACCATTAATGTATATAATTGTAACAATATCCCTAATATATCTCACTAATCCTGTGCTTAATGTATATTACTGTAATAACTGTAACCCTAACAGTTATGTATAAAACTGTAACCCTATCCACAATACATATAACTATAACATTAGCCTGAATTATTATAACTGTAACCTTAACACTAATGTATAATACTGTAACCCTACCCCTTATGTATATAACTGTAACCTACCCCTAATGTATATAAGTGTAACATTAACTCTTATGTATATACCTGTACCCATATGTATATAACTCCTACCCTAACCCTTATGCATATATCTGTATTACTACCCCAAATGTATTAAACTGTATGCCTACCCCTAATGTATATAACTGCAACAATATCCCTAATGTATATCACTGTAACCCTATCCTTAATGTATATTACTGTAATTACTGTAACCCTTACTCTTATGGACAAACTGTAACCCTACCTCTAATGTATATTACTGTAACCCTTACCCTTAGGTATATAACTATAACCCTACCCCTAATGTATATAACTGTAACCCTATCCCAAGTGTATATAGCTGTAGCCCTAACCTACCCCTTAAATATATATAACTGTAACCCTAACCGTTATGTATATAACTGTATCGCTACCCCTAATGTATATCACTTTAACCCTACCCCTCAGGATATAAATGTAACCCTACTCCTAATGTATATAACTGTAATATTAACTCTTATGTATATAACTGTAAGCCTTACCCTAATGTATATAACTGTTACCCTAACCAATATGTATATATCTGTATTCCTACCCCTAATGTATTAATCTGTATGCCTACCATTAATGTATATAATTGTAACAATATCCCTAATGTATCTCACTAACCCTGTGCTTAATGTATATTACTGTAATAACCGTAACCCCAACCGTTATGTATAAAACTGTAACCCTATCCACAATACATATAACTGTAACATTAGCCTGAATTATTATAACTGTAACACTAAACCTAATGTATAATACTGTAACCCTACCCCTTATGTATATAACTGTAACCTACCCCTAATGTATATAAGTATAACATTAACTCTTATGTATATACCTGTAACCCTAACCCTAATGTATATAACTCCTACCCTAACCCTTATGCATATATCTGTATTACTACTCCAAATGTATTAAACTGTATGCCTACCCCTAATGTGTATAATTGTAACAATATCCCTAATGTATATCACTGTAACCATATCCTTAATGTATATTACTGTAATTACTGTAACCCTAACCCTTATGTACAAACTGTAACCCTACCCCTAATGTATATAACTGTAACCCTACTCGAAATGCATGTAACTAAAACTCTAACCCTTATAATAACTGAAACCCTACCTGCAATGTATATAACTATAACCCTACCTTTAATGTTTATTAATATAACCCTACTCCTAATGTATATAACTGTAACACTATTCCTACTGTATATAACTGTTACCCTAACCCTAATGCCTATAACTGTAATCTTATTCCTAATTTATATAACTGTTACCCTACCCCTAATGTATATAACTGTATCCCTACCGCTACTGTAAATAACCGTAACCCTTACCTTTATGTGTATTACTGTAACCCCACCCGTAATACATGTAACTGTAACTCTACCAATAATGTATAAAACTGTTACGATACCTTTAATATATATAACTATAATCCTACCCGTAATGTATATAACTGTAGCCCTATCCCTAATGTATATACCTGTTACCCTTACCGTAATGTATATAACTGTAGCTCTACCCCTTATGTATATAACTGTTACCATAACCCTAATGTATATAACTGAAACCGTAACCAAAATTTATATTACTGTAATCCTAATCCTAATGTATATAGCTGTAACCCTATCCGTAATGCATATAACTGTATCATTAGCCTGAATGAATATAAATGTAACCATAACCCTAATGTATATTACTGTTACCCTAACCCTTAGGTATATATCTGTATTCCTACCCCTAATGTATTTAACTGTTTGCCTACCCTTAATGAATATAATTGTAACAATATCCCTAATGTATATCACTGTAACCCTATCTTTAATGCATATTACTGTAATTACTGTAACCCTAACCGTTATGTACAAAACTGTAACCCTATCCATAATGCATATAACTGTAACATTAGCCTGAATTAATATAACTGTAACCCTAACCTTAATGTATATTACTGTTACCCTACCCCTTATGTATATAACTGTAACCCTACCCCTAAGGTATATTACTGTAACCCTTACCCTTAGGTATATAACTGTAACCATGCCCCAAATGTATATAACTGTAACCGTATCCCAAGTGTATTTAGCTGTAACCCTAATCTACCCCTAATGTAAATAACTGTAACCCTAACCCTTATACATATAACTGTATTGCGACCCCTAATGTATATCATTTTAACCCTACCCCTAATGTATATAACTGTAACAATATTCCTAATGTATATAATTGTTACCCTAACCCGAATGTCTATAACTGTAATCCTATTCCTAATTTATATAACGGTAACCCTACCCCTAATGTATATAATTGTAACCCTACCCCTAATGTATATCACTGTACCCCTACCGCTAATGTAAATAACTGTAACCCTTACCCTTATGTATATTACTGTAACCCCCAGCCCCCCCCGTAATGCATGTAACTGTAACCCTATCCATAACGTATATAACTGAAACACTACCAATAATGTATAAAAGTATTACCATTTCTTTAATGTATATAACTATAATCCTACCCGTAATGTATATAACTGTAACGCTACCTCTAATGTATATACCTGTAACCCTAACCGTGATGTACATAACTGTAGCCCTACACCTGATGTATATAACTGTTACCATAACTCTAATGCATATAACTGAAACCATAACACAAATTTATATTACTGTAACCCTAATCCTAATGTATATAGCTGTAACCCTATCTGTAATGCATATAACTGTGACATTTGCCTGAATGAATATAAATATAAACATAACTCTAATGTTTATTACTGTAACCCTACCCCTTATGTATATAACTGTTACCCTACCCCTAATGTATATTAATGTAACCCTTAGGTATATAACTGTAACCCTACCCCTTATGTATATAACTATAACCCTATCCCAAGTGTATATAGCTGTAAACCTTACCTACCCCTAATGTATATATAACTGTAACCCTAACCCTTATGTATATAACTGTATCGCTACCCCTAATGTATATCACTTTAATCCTACCTTCAAGATATAACTGCAACCCTATTCCTAATGTATATAATTGTAACATTAACTCTTATGTATATACCTGTAACCCTTACCCTTATGTATATATCTGTATTCCTACCCCTAATGTATTAAAATGTATTCCTACCCCTTATGTATATAATTGTAACAATATCCCTAATGTATATCAATAACCCTGTCCTTAATGTATATAACTGTAATTACTGTAACCCTAACCGTTATGTACAAAACTGTAAGCCTATCCATAATGCATCTAACTGTAACATTAGCCTGAATGAATATAACTGTAACCCTAACCCTAATGTATATTACTGTAACCCTACCCCTTTTGTATATAACTGTAACCCTAACTCTTATATATATACCTTTAATATATATATAACTATAATCCTACCCGTAATATATATAACTGTAACCCTACCCCTAATGTATATACCTGTAACCCTTACCGTAATGTATATAACTGTAGCCCTACCCCTTATGTATATAGCTGATACCATAACCATAATGTATATAACTGAAACCATAACCCAAATTTATATTACTGTAACCCTAATCCTAATGAATATAGCTGTAATCATCTCCGTAATGCATATAACTGTAACATTATCCTGAATGATTATAAATGTAACCATAACCCTAATGTATATTACTGTTACCCTAACCCTTAGGTATATATCTGTATTCCTACCCTTAATGTATTAAACTGTTTGCCTACCCCTAATGTATATAATTGTAACAATATCCCTAATGTATATCACTGTAACCCTATCCTTAATGCATATTACTGTAATTACTGTAACACTAACCGTTATGTACAAAACTGTAACCCTATCCATAATGCATATAAATGTAACATTAGCCTGAATGTTACTGTAACCCTAACCTTAATGTATATTACTGTAACAGTACCCCTTATGTATATAACTGTAACCTTGCCCCTAAGGTATATTACTGGAACCCTTACCCTTAGGTATATAACTGTAACCATGCCCCTAATGTATATAACTGTAACCGTATCCCAAGTGTATATAGCTGTAATCCTAATCTACCCCTAATGTAAATAACTGTAACCCTAACCCTTATACAAATAACTGTATCGCGACCCCTAATGTATATCATTTTAACCCTACCCCTAATGTATATAACTGTAACCGTACTCCTAATGTATATAAGTGTAACATTAATTCTTATGTATCGTCCCATTCGAGCAAATAAGGTACCAACTGCTTAAGTAATATATATACTGATGGTACCTTGTTGCTGCAAATGGGACGGTATATATCTGTAACCCTTACCCTTATGTATATAACTGTTACTTTAACCCTTATGCATATATCTGTATAACTACCCCTAATGTATTAAACTATATGCCTACCGCTAATGTATGTAATTCTAACTATATCCCTAATGTATATCAATGTTACCCTATCCTTAATGTATATTACTGAAATTACTGTAACCCTAACCCTTATGTACAAACTGTAACGCTGCCCCTAATGTATATAACTGTTACCCTACCCGAAATGCATGTAACTAATACCCTAACCCTTATGTTTATAACTGAAACCCTACCCGCAATGTATATAACTGTAACCCTACCTTTAATGTATATAAATATAACCTTACTCCTAATGCATATAACTGTAACAATATTCCTAATGTAAATAACTGTAACCCTTACCCTTATGTATATTACTGTAACCCCACCCGTAATGCATGTAACTGTAACCCTATCCCTAACGTATATAACTGAAACACTAACAATAATGTATAAAACTATTACCATACCTTTAAGTTATATAACTATAATCCTACCCGTAATGTATATAACTGTAACCCTACCTCTAATGTATATACCTGTAACCCTAACCGTGATGTACATAACTGTAACCCTACCCCTGATGTATATAACTGTTACCATAACCTTAATGTATATAACTGAAACGATAACACAAATTTATATTACTGTAACCCTATCCTAATGTATACAGCTGCAACCCTATCTGTAATGCATATAACTGTGACATTTGCCTGAATGAATATAAATATAAACCTAACTCTGATGTATATTACTGTAACCCTACCCCTTATGTATATAACTGTTACCCTACCCCTAATGTATATTACTGTAACCCTTAGGTATATAACCCTACCCCTTATGTATATAACTGTTACCCTATCCCAAGTGTATATAACTGTAAACCTAACCTACCCCTAATGTATATATAACTGTAACTCTAACCTGTATCGCTACCCCTAATGTATATCACTTTAATACTATCCCTGAAGATATAACTGCAACCCTACTCCTAATGTATATAATTGTAACATTAACTCTTATGTAGATACCTGTAACCCTTACCCTAATGTATATAAC
>MJUU01022282.1:617-12752 GCA_002080025.1 Modiolus philippinarum | reverse complement strand
TAATTATTTGTTAACAAACTTGTTCTCGTCTTGATATAGCTGAAATATTGCTGAGTAGACGTTAAACAATATTCATTCAATCAATCAATTAATATTTGATCAAAGTAATATTTTTATGTATGCATCAAGAAACGGCAGTAGAATAGCGAAGGAACAACACATGCATGTGTTTAACTATTATGGTCCATAGTTCTTCTGTTTATAGGAACACTTGAAACATAACGATCTAGATAGGGAGTTGTGTCTGTTACAGTAGTCATTAATTGAACTCTTATTTTCACATAAAATAAATAAGACTGTTTAAATGATGAAATAAGGCAAAAAAGGTTTATTGGTGTTTACAGCCATCCGACCGAACCTGTTTTCCGGACACCCACCATGAAGTTTTTATTACTTCATTTTGAAAATATAACGTTGGAATAAAAGACAATGACACATAAGACAAAAAAATTATGTCTGTTCTCTCAGAAATTAATAAGCAGATGAAAGCAGCATAGGCTAAACTCATTGTAGTTAACTTTTTTGTATTTCTTGTAAATTTTAAAATTAACGTCCATATGGATTTTATTTTAAAAATTACGAAAATTTAAGTATATCACAAATATATATCTATACTAATAAATTTAATTCTCATTTTAATTATGAGACACCTGTAATAAAATTGTATTTTTGAAACACAAATTTTAAAGGGGGTAATATCTTTTATAACTAAAAAGCAATCCTGCACAAAAGAAAATCTTCCAAATCGAGATGATTCTCCAAAATGATACACGAAAATAATCTTTTACCCCCTTCATCTACAAATGTAGAAAAACTGGAATTGTTATAATTAATGTAGACACACTCACCAATTTATTACATAATCTGTTGTACACATTTCCTATTGGACTTAGAGGGTGAATATGTACCTTAAGAAGTCGTTAAGGGGTAAGAAAAGTTCTGGCTTCTCTGTTCAGACAAAACTACTTTCTTGTATAATATTAGCATTTTTATTTGACTAACATAAATTTAGCATAAAAGATCATTTAACAAACATTGGAGTGTGTCGGTGGAGTCATTTGTTAGACAGAGACGCCACAACTCCGAAGTATTAGGAGATGTTTAAGAGTAAGCTTTGCGTCCCTCCTTAGTCTTGTGTAATCTTGTTATTTTTACTTATATATAAGCTCCTAAACTTTATTGATTTTCTCATCGTTCGGCCCACATTGGGTAGAAATTTTTTTTCAGTTTATCATGCAACTTTGGTATTTAGTCAGAACAGATTTTAATGGCTACGATAATTTAACTTTTATCCTCTTTCTCTCTTTGTTTTGTGGTTGGGGATAGATCTTGTGCATTCGTTGTTGTCGGTACGAAGATACGATATGAAGACATTCTTTCACGCTATAGTTTTGTGTGTGTGTGTGTACTGGATTTCTAGTCTCTGTATCCATGTTTATGCATTGGGGATATCAAAAATAAGCAAAAGAAACGCGCATATCTATCATGTAATTGTTGATACGATTCCTCTAAAGACGGGACACTGTAATATAAGATCTAATAACATGGAGTTACTACACAGTAACTTGGACAACTAATTTTTTCAGTACAATATTTTTTTCTGTGAGAATTCCACTAACATACTGATTTGTAATAACATCAAACTGAGCAGTTCAAAAACAGCTAACAATGAACTGAGAATTTATCATAACAGGTAACACAGAACTGCCCAATAAAAGCTAATACAACATTATATTTATCAATTACAGCTAACAGAAAATCCATTTTACCCAATAACAGTTAATCCGTCCCCCCGTTTTATCCTCCTAATTCGATATTTTTGGTAATGAGTACTTTTTTTTACTACCTTTGGATTATGGCTTTCCATATCGTTTGATCTTAATGCTGCTAATGAGATTTTACTCCTTGAAACACGTGTACAGCATAATGAAATTTACCGTTTATCATGCAACTTTGATATTGACTGTATTTATCAGCTACTCCACATGTTTATACCTTTACTACAATATCGTGGGACGAGATAGTACTTTGGTATTGACTGTATTTATCAGCTACTCCACATGTTTATACCTTTACTTCAATATCGTGGGAAGAGATAGTACTTTGGTATTGACTGTATTTATCAGCTACTCCGCATGTTTATACCGTGGGACGAGATAGTAATTTGGTATTGACTGTATTTATCAGCTAATCCACATGTTTTACTACAATATCGTGGGACAAGATAGTACTTTGGTATTGACTGTATTTATCAGCTACTCCACATGTTTTACTACAATATCGTGGGGCGAGATAATCAAAACTTAAACTTCAGTATAAGAATCAAAGCCGATGACGAAAACAATCAACTCCATTACATCTACTGGGTACTTAAACTTCATAAAAATGAATACAAACCGAGATCCATTGCGGGGTCATCCAGATGCATCACTAAACCCCTTTCACATATTCTCACCACTTTGTTGACCACAGTCTGAGTTGGCTTACTCTTTTTGTATTGACAGCAGAGCTCGCGCCACAAATCAAATTAATACTGGTTGATATAAATTATAAGTCTATATTCATTTTTCAGTTTTTGTATCATTTTTAGTATCACAGTATTGAAAGCCCATTCTCGTAAGTACACAAATGAAGTATATTTTAAGCAAAAAAAAAAGAGACTGAATTAGTAAAGCTCTCAAATTCGTGCACATCCTTCAGTCGCCCAATAGAAGAGTTAACTCCATCTTCTAACGATGTATAGTGGAGAGTCTACATCCGAATATGTGAAGACTGTCAATTGAAGTAGGTGTATCTTTGATTTTCCGAGTTTGCAATTGTCTTATGATTATTATTTTAGACTGACGGTGCGGTTTTCTATTACTAGAAGTATGTTGGTCGTCAAGACATTATACATTGTAAATAAATAATAAATTTATATCTCCTGGAAATATACTCCGCAGAAAAACGGTTTTAAATTTAAATCTTTTTCAGACAAAAACTTGTTATGGAATTTATTTTTGTTTTTGGCCAAAATGACTACGGCTCAGTTTGATAAGATGAATTTCATGTTGAAAAGAGATGTCTGGCCTAATTATGGTATCCTATGTTTAAAAATTATTCAATTTTTATGAAACACGGGAAGGCCAATCTCATAAAAAAAGAAGTCAAGGAACAAATTAAGTGATATGGAGAAAATGAAAATGGGACAAAATCTCGTAAAATACATGGAAAAATTAAGCAAATGGAACAAAGCTTTCATTATTATTCTTCATCTTGAAGTCGCCATGAGGCCTTCAACAAAGGGCAGTCTAGATTTTGTCATGGATTTTCCTAACAACAATCTAGGGAGGTCAACGTTATTCCTCTGAAATTTAATATCTTAAGATAACTAATTATATATTGTTTTTATCCTGCAATACATAAAACAATTTCATTTTATGGAAAATATAACCTGAAAATGAATATTATGGGGATTTATGTCCGTCCATAAATACCGGAAGTTGTCGTGGCTGAAATCGATATCCTGTATAGTATACAAGATACATGATCATTGTATTGAACATGTTGAATTTGAACTACACATGGACTTTATTTCTTTGAATATTTTCATGTGAATATAATCAATGAAGTGACAGTCAAAGTATCTCCTCTTTGTTTTACATACTGTATTCAGCATCATTAATTCATGGCTTGGATACTTCAATTAGACCAATGTGTGTATTTCAAATATCACCAACTGCACACTACTTTTAGTAACTGGACCAACTGGAGAAGTTTTCAGTAAGGATGTTGGAAAAAAAAGGACGTACTGCGCCAGGGATCTGGGGACAAATCTATTTTATTGGTGCCGAGGAAGAATATTTTCGATGAGGGGAAGAAGAGTTATAAGTTAATTTCCTAACATATATACAGTTGAAGTTATTTTAAAATATAATAAAATTTAAGATGTTAAGTAAGAAAGCTTCAAAAAGCAAATTATAAAGTAAGTGAGAACCGAACCGTCAGTCAAAGAACGAACAATCCATGGGCAAAGGCAACATCGGAAACGCCTAGAAACAAGGACTCCACTTGAGTACGGGACAAAAAAGAAAAATGAGGACACACATACAGATAAACAACACGGACCCAACAAAAACCATGGGCGAGATCAGGTGTACCGGTAGAGTAAGCATCTCCTGCTTCTTATAAGATACTCGCCGTGTTGAACATGTCAACTCATGTAGTTTAGTCAAATCCGATAGAATAAAAACAAACTTTAATTGTAGAGGGAAAGATCTGTTGTCATCTGGGAAACAGATATCCCGTAGCGATCGACAAGATCGTGATGTCGGCCATAAAACTTCTGTAGTGATGACCTTAGTTTTTGGTAACGTACAATTGCTTATGGGTACGTTATAATATATAGACAATATAACATACAATATAATATACATAATATATAGACAATATAAAATGTCTTTAAATATCAACTGTATTTGTACAAGGCTTAGAAACAGATTGACATGCGAGCCTTTGGCAAGCATTTCAGTCTGTTTTTGTGCAGATCAGATATCAATTTTGACATCAGGGCAAATAACACGTCAGTCTTTACATTGGCCAGTGGTGTAATCCGATCTACATTTTAACTTTCTAGAAAAAGATGATGTCTGATCTCTTCAAAAGTTAGTGACCAACTGAAATCAATCTTGACATACAGTGTAGTTGTTTTATATCAGGACGAGTTTTGATTACGCACTTAAATGATTGTGTGTGATTTTGCATTTAATATATAATTGTGGCTTTCATGATCACTCATCACTTGTTGTGATTTAACCTTAGGCTGAATCCAGAATTTATAAATATATATTGAATTTCTCAGTAGCAAAGAGGGTCTTGGATCTCTAGCATGCCCACTTCCTGTTCAACGGTATTAAGAATAACTTTTTGCGTTATTACGCAGGCAACTACATGTTTTCCCTGGAAAACTTACTACTTAGTTTTTGAAACCTAAACAGGAAAACAGAAATTATTGAGTGTAAATGTGTTTCATTATTCGTTGCAAGGTGCGTATGTTATCCACAGCAAAAATGTTTTGGTCTTATTAGCAAAGCTTCCATTCATAAAATGCTTATTTTATATTTTAGATAGAGTTTGTTATTCATGGCGGAATAGATGGATATAGTCGGTTATATCTGACTTGTGCTGGTAATAATAAAAGCTCAACAGTATTCAATTCATTATTGTTGGCTACTGAGAAATATGGAGTACCTTCCAGAGAACACTGATGTAGTCACATTTATGATCAAGCACAGAGGTTCTGACAGTGGGTCAGTTATACAGGGTTTTCAACACAGGGAACATTTAGCATTCACTAACAGAAATTCTGGTGTTAAAAGCAAAGGTAACTAACATGCCAAAAAAAAATGAAAAAGTGTTTTTTTTTTTTGTTTTGTTTTTTGTTTGACTTCCTGATCCATATATATTTTTAAATCAGGGAAGTCCCTGAAATCCAGGGATGAAACTTGATACCTGCTGGCTGCGAATCAATAGCAAGTGAAATATGTACACGTATCACCGGACAACGTGAATATCCGTGGTGCACGTAGAAGGCATAGGAAGATCTCCACTGAACGAAGGCTGCAGATGAAGAGGCAAGCCTAGATGCATAGAATGGAATCAATAGCAAGTGAAATATGTAGACGTCTCACCGGACAACGTGGATATTCGTGGTGCAAGTAGAAGGCATAGGAAGATCTCAACTGAACGCAGGCTGCAAATGAAGAGGCACGCCTAGATGCATAGAATGGAATCAATAGCAAGTGAAATATGTAGACGTCTCACCGGACAACGTGAATATTCGTGGTGCATGTAGAAGGTATAGGAAGATCTCCACTGAACGAAGGCTGCAGATGAAGAGGCAAGCCTAGATGCATAGAATGAAAACCATGAAGCAGGGACAAAAGTCCGCCTCTGCAAAATCAACAGAAAGAATAAAAGAGGGACCCTTAAGAAGACACAAGGAGAGAAGCAACTGCCGGTACCAGGCTTGGTCACTGGCAACTAAAAGTCTGGTGACATACTGAAGTTACAGGAAATGATTGATAGTAGGGTTTCCGCAACGAACACAGCAGCAGAATGGGGTACAATTCAGCATATAAAGTTAGTTTCACTTGTAAACAAGTGCACATTCAAGGTTGTTACTTGCTTAAATTCCCTTAAAAATATATTCTGTGGGATGTGTAAGAAGGATATGGAGTTAATGCATAAGAGACAATATTACATGCATGACATGAATTAACTCAAACTACAAATAATTTTAATAGGTTTTAATGTATGGCCATTTCGAAAATATCCTCATCAGCGTCACTAGGACCTTTATATTCATGAAATGGGAAACCAGTAATTTAATAAAATAAATATAAAAAAAAAATAAATAAATAAAAAAAAAATAAATTAATAAAATGTTTAAAATGTATAAAATCCAAGGAAATCCAAATAAATATTGGTAAAGAAAAAATTATGATGGAGTCCAGCGTAAGGTTTAAGAATTTACACCAGTTTAGATATAGTAAATTGAAAATAAACTTCATAATTTTCTACTTGTTAATGTGACATAATTGTTTAGTTGATTTGTTTGTTTGTAATAATCATTTTATATTCAGGCTTGGCTTAACAATTATTTTCATTGCAGTCATTACTCAGGACTTAATAAAAAAAAACTATGACAGGTCATGCTAGTATATTCTTGGAAGCGTGAAAATGCAAGAAGTAATATATGATATAGTTCACGTAATATAATAAATGAATACATTTTTTCAAGTTCGATGTTTCATTCCATTTTTACTTTTTCACGTCATTAATGTTGGAGCGAAAACAGTTTAGGTTAACTTTTTAGAAGAGACCATACGAAAAACAATTATTTGGCCAGAGATAAAAGATATTAGCATTGACGATAAAATTATTTAGACCAACCGAACCTAAAGGCTAAGAGGAGATCTTCATATTAAATAATTTCCAGAAATTTTTCACAAGTTCAACTGTACTTTTTCCAGTCAATGGAATTAAGACAGACATTGCAATGAAAAACACTCTAGACTATAGCTTTGATCGCAGTTGTCCAAGTAAGGGATGCTGCAAGACTTTCCAGAGATAACATTTTTGGTTGAAACATCTCATAAACTTTCACGGATATGCAAAAGAGGATGCTGACCAAGATGTTCGAAATTCTAGCATAAAGAGACTAACTTTCAATGATTTTTTAAAGAGAGGAAAAATCGATCTAAATTCAGTGTAATAAATGCTTCGGACTATTCCGATATTTCTGATGACAAAGAGTTTGTCGTTGGAATAAGCAATCCAGTATCTAAAAGTGCTGCAGAAATTACTGGTACTAATTTAGTGGAAGTGCCTTCAAGTTCGACAGCTGAAAGTCCTGATATGAAGTCCTGAACTTTCGCCGATTTCTTCACCAGAAATTTTGACTATGATTCATTGGAAAATCTGGCGTTTGCATTGGAATTACCGACTAAACGTTCCGAAATTCCGAGTTTTAATGAGGACAATTCGGTTGTGAAACAATGTGATGATCAAAGTAGTGACAGTGACTATAGTGATGAAAACTAGTGACAATAGCTCCATGGGTAAAAGTGAAATTCCTTGGAAATACCGAAAATAATTTGACAAGAAAATAGTGCACTAGTGAGACCTGCTAGTGGGATTTGAAGGCATTAAAGAAAATTTTGAAATTTAGAAGCCTTCTCCTGCAATCTGAGAGCACATTTTTTTCATGTTCAAGACTTTCCCAAACATTGCAAGACTCCATTTTTCAGTGCAACTGTTTTGTGATTTGTCATTATTTTGGTGATTAGATTCAGAAAAAAGCAATTGAACCTCAACTAGACTTGGATAATTGTGTTGTGTACATTTATACTCGATATCCTTTTACTTTTCAGTCATTAAATAAATTAACTACAAATAAAGGTCAACTTATATTAAAGAAAAAGAAACTAAAGTCTGTCATTCTACACTTTTGTTGCTTTTGAATTTTATTCCTTGGCCTTGGATTGGATGCCTTTTTGTGTTTTCCCTGACTAGTTGTTTAAGTTTTGCAAGTTTTATCGCCTTTGTTTTCGAAGTTGTAAGATAGCAGCATTCATTCCTGCTTTTGTTTTCATTTAAAATATTGAACTTTTTTCTTTATTGTTATTTTGATCTCACAGCTATTATCATATAATGACAACTTTATTATACTATTACACTGAAACATGATACCTAATTCAACAGCAATCAGGTGTCCATGACCTACAGTTTCAGTATGAGTGGCTTTAGCAAAGTTAACAATTTACTTAATATCGCAACAACTATCCTTCTATTCTTATAACGTAAAATTTTAAATTCAATGGCTACAAAATCATTTACTTAAGTTCAAACCGGCACTTAGTTTTAGAAATCATCTTTAATATTATTTTCAAATAATAATATTAAATGGCAAGGGTTAAGATTCTCCATAATTTGTCAAATCTACCCCTACCCCTGCAAAAAATTGCGAAAATGTCGATTTTAGGCTGTCAATTCCTTTCAGGTAAACAACCCTCGTTATTTGATCTAGATTTTATACCTAACTTATCAGTTGTGATACAATATTGGAAAATAAAACCATTAAAGTCCATAAAATTTTAATTTTCGGTAAAATTTTTTTGAAAAGGTGAATTTTTCGGAATTTTAGATTTTCACAATTTCGACTTTTTGACTTAACGGTCGTAAAAATCTGAATATATATTTAATAATTGCCGAAGCAATAATAATTAATGATAAGTTAGCAACAAATTGTACGCAAAAAATTTAGTTTCAGACGAATTGTAGGTTCATAAATGTCAAAATTTTTACCCCTCCCCCTAACAATTAAGAAAAAAAATTGAAATATTCAGGCTCTAAATGATTGATTGATTGATTGAATATTGTTTAACGTCTACTCAGCAATATTTCAGCTATATCAAGACGAGAACAAGTTTGTTGATAAATAATCACTTTGGGGTATGGAAATGGCCATGGGACGGGAAATTCTGACTGCCACTGGAAAAGTAGGGTGAAATCGTCAAGGGCGGGGAATTTAGCCTTGTAGCCGATCACCTACGGACCACCCCAAAAGGAGCTTGCTACAAGGGTTCTTTAACGTGCAGGAAACGTGGCATTTCTTCCAACACGTGGACCTGAGTTTACATCCCATCCGAAAGATGGGTTGTGTATTTATTAATCCCGCACAACCACGGAATGGGTCCTATTTCTATATCCCGGGGTTCCCTCGGGGTCCTCTGTTAGGATGGCTCATACTCCAAGCTCAGAGGATGCTGCGGGCCTATTCTTCAGCCGGGACCGCGCACGGCGGGGCTCTAAATGATAAAAAGATAGGTTTAATGGGAATCTAGTTGTTTGATTAGTTTTTACGTACAGTGAACAATATTTTCGTTATATAAAGAAAAGAACAAGCTAACCAATTGAAAAATTCACAAGATATAAAGAAAAAATGGGCAATTGGAGCAACCATTTCTAACGAGACAGAAATAAGAAAAAGGGTAGGGGCAGGATATTAGCCTTCCATTCGACGCTTATTGTGTATGCTCTTGTTCCAGTAATATAGAAGGGGTATTTATACTGGATTGGGTGTGGTTTTTCTCCACACAGTTTGTCGGTTAGGCATTTCATATTATAACCAGTCCATCCCACTGAAACTTGTAAATGGGAGAAAAAGGTAGGGACAGGAAATTAAGTCTTTCATGCGACCCTTAGTAAGTCTTGTCTCCTACGAGATATTTTGGAGGGGTCAAATTAATCTACTCAAATAAATATAAGTAAAAAAAAAATTAAGGAGGAATTAACAACTAACAGGAAATGGGTAGGAGCGGGAAAATAGCCTTTTCATTTGACCCCTCTCACAATGGTTCTTCTCTTGTATGAGAAATATAGACGGAGTTTTTATACTTAATGTGGTTTTGTCTACAAAAGTGTGTGTTCAGCTTTTCTTTTGTGGAAACTGTCTCCTATGTTTAATTTCCAGTTTTATGAATAAACCTCATACTTGCAATGTGAATCTGAAAAGCGTATTTTTACTTGGAAATCTGTAGAAAATACGGAAAAAACGTAATAGTAGTAAACGAATCTGCTAAAGTCATTTTCCATTTTGGTCCATTTACTCTGGAACTCCTACAGTTACCTGGAACCAAACGGTCAAATGACCAGGACATGGTTCAATTACCGGTTTTGCTAAAACCATAGAGGTGGCTACCGCGATCTATTACAAGTTCTGATGCGGGAATTTGGTGAAAATACGCAACTCTTCATGATATAATGGTTAAAAACTCATTGTTGCTGAAATATTTGGGTTATGTCAGTTTTATATTGGGTTATTAGAAGCATATCAAAGAGAATACACTGGGTTTTTAGTGATTTTAATTGCGTAATCACGCAATAACGCAGCTTATCAGTTGCTCTTTAATTGATGCATTCTTGTTGTTTTTTTTCAATTGACTCCTGAAAAATTAACACAGCATTAACTATTAGATTTTCGATAAAATGTCTCCTTTTTGGAGTTATAAGGGAACAAAATTGTAAAATGTACAATTATACAGATAATTTGAATTTGATGAGATTTGTTTCTTTAGATTTCTCGTAAGCTTTCTGTAGTATGCCAATAGGTTGGGCATATCTCTTACTGTTTCTGAACTTTCTTGGATCAAAGGGGTCGAAATTGAAATTTTTGAAATATGTTATCATTATTTATAATCAGATTTCATTGGGATTTTTTCTTCTAATCCATCTTGATGTTAGCTGTCAGAACTATTTCAACAGTAAAGCGTAACTTACGGTTTCAATGCCTTCAGGGATCAAAGGGAGTAATAGATATGTAACCTATTTTGCGTCTAGCTAATTCCCGTATCAAGCTCTTTATTGTGTCCCTCTATTAAGTGTGACTTGCTCTTTCACAAATCCAAATCTACTTAATATTGCACATGTTCAAACTGTTTTAGTCCATATTACCCAAATATAACATTGAAATATAGAGTGTACTTACTCGACACATTTGTTTTAATTTGTTGTTCTATCTGATGCCTTAGTCGCCATTTCCTGATATTGTTCTGTCCTAACATTCCTATCTTGTCCCAATTTCCTGTTCTTGTCCTGTATATGGGAGTATATAGGAATCGCCCTTGTACGTCGTCTATGTACCTTGACAGCGCATGTCCTGTAAACTGCCCATTGAATTTAAATGAAATGTTACACACTTGATGTATATAACCAGAAATATTTCTGTGGTATATAAGCAGAAGAATTTCTGCCTTGGTTGCAATTAAAGTGGAAAAATGCTAGGTAGAGAGATGGACTAGGTTTTTTGTTATAAATACTTCGTACTAACAGTTGAACCGGTGTGTGGTTGCTACTGGTAAAGTTTTTTCAATATTTGAATCCAAATCTTTATCAGATATATTACAGGATTTCTGTCGCTTAGAAATTCCTTCCTCATGCAGCCGCCTGTATACCAACGAGGTTTAACAGCCTAGATCAGATCACATGTCATCTTTCTTGCTGTATATCCAAATTCGTGAAATATTAGTGAATGCTTTCTTTGTTTGTAAATTTTTGGCCTTCCTGATTGACTTACAAAGAGGGTAATAAATTGGTACTTTCGATGGAAAACGTTTGTCGCCTGCATATTTGCAAATTTTTTTTTCTAGGAGCTCGAGACACAAAGTTCTAAATTCAAATTTAGAAAGACACTGAATAAACTAAATAAATAGTCCCTCGGACCAGACAAGAAGATACCAGAAGAAATAAGTATAATCACCAGCTGGAGAAATTACAATTTCGAAAGGAATTGCTATAAGTAAGTAAGGAATGCGAAAAGCCATCAAATCCCCAATAGGGATATTCGGCTAAAGAGCACGGGGACCTGCGGAGATGCATTTAAAAAAGTTGTATTTCCCAGGAGGGAAGAACTTTAGGGTAGATTGTCATCTTTTCGAGCGCAAGCTGGGAAACAGCAAGGCAGAAGTCATTTGAGGGTATTCACCAGCCCAGTAGTCAGGTCTTTGGTGCTGACCCGAAAGCCGATTCTATTTGGAACCTTTATACAATATCTAATTTTTGGGTAAATTTTGTTGAAAACTAAGGAGTATCCCC